>JAURVB010002758.1:0-10755 GCA_033002965.1 Piper betle | reverse complement strand
CCCCGCCATTGACAAAAATGGTGAGTTTTGTTCCACGAGCTTACAACTTGAAATTGATCTCTTGCTATTTGATTCTTGAAGGATAGCAAAGCAAGTCGATCAGGTTTGATCTTTTGCATATTATTGGGTGATGCTATTACTAGCGGGATAATGTGGAGGGTGATTGAGAAGCATAATGTGGAGAGCAGGTAATCTAAACTCATTGCTGTGCAAGAAATAAGATTGAGAGAGAAATATGTTGTCTGCTTGAATCTTGCTTCGTTTGAAAAATATATATATAGAGAACCAATTCCTCTCTATTCATGATGCGCATTGATTCAAATAGACTTTTCCTGTTTGCAACTTTTTGAGTTGCTAAATATTATTTAACGGTTACTAGTTGGCTGGTGGAAATTGTTTGCTTGTGGCGATGGCTATCTGTTATGTGTTTGTTCCCATTCTGGCACTTCTGATCAAATGGTTGTAAGCCTTGGCATGACAAGTCTTAAATGACAGGATCTGCATGTTTATGTTCATGGCTGTTGATCACTTGATCCAAGTGCAAAATGGGATGCCAATTCGTATTGGTCCTCCTCTAACTAGAAAGACTGTAGACCTGAGCTTATCCCACCTTTGCAAAACTCAAACCATACGGCTGTTCGAAAGTTTTGAACTTTCAATCGGATAAAAAATTCAACAGTTTGCTGTAGAATATAACTATAGAAGTCCAGCTCTTACAATTGCATAGCTCGCAATTTTGACCTTGTAAATTATTGATGGTTTACTAATTTCAGGAAATTAGTTTTTAATACTCGCCGCATATGCAAGCAATATTTTGCACATCGGTTTTCTCTATGAAAAGTTCTTACTAGGCCCAGCTGATTTAGACATTGAGGTTCTGGCATGGGCAAGTGTATGGGCTTTAATACGCCTTTATCCTCCTACTCATGGGCTACAACGACATCGACGACATCTCATGCCAAAAAATAAAAAAATATGATCTAAAAAATAAAACGATCGCCTGTACATTGCATAATAATAATTCACCGCTTTCTATTCTGTTATGGTAAAAAACCAATTACACAACCTTCGTTCTTTGGAACCTTACCAGAGTGGCATCAAAATCTCATCCATAATCCTTACAGAACACTAAGTGTATCCAAAAGTAGGAGAAGATAAAAACAATATTTATTATTATTATTAAGAATGTACCAAGTCCTCTAACTTCATTGTTTGACGCCATTTCTTCATCGAATTAATATAAGCTAAATTCATTCTTGATTGGAAAAAAAGGGTATTAGTTGAAAATGTCAAACAGATTAGAACAATGAGACAAACTTGTGAGGTTTTTATTTATATTGTGATGATAAATACATAACAAGCAAGAAGCATGCACATTGCGCGCACACAAAAGCTCTCTCCCAAATTATGTATGTATAAATAAATACGCGTTAGAATTTGTGTTTAAAAAAAGCATCTAATTAGTTGGTTAGTGAGATAGTTGAGAATTTGTATATAATGTATGAAAGCCTAATGTCTTGGCTTAGTTTAACTTGAATTTAAAGTTTTATGACTTCATCTTTTGGATCACACAATCGCAAGTAATATGATATATCTCAAACTAGAAGCTCCTTGAAATGTACAAAATATATGAATTACTCAATGAATATCCTTACCAAAACCAAACAAACAAAACATTTATAACATTACACAAATAAAATTATCTCTTTGGATTACGAGAAGACGTGAGAAAAAAAATCTAATTTTGTTTCCGTGGAAAACTTATTTACAAATTATTTCCGGAAGCGATGGAAAGTGAGCCCGATGTTTTTCATTTTTTTTCTTCTTAACCAAATACACGAAAAAAAATTAAAAAAATTAATATTTTTTCTTTTATTTTTAATTTTTTTTTTCATAATCCATCAAAATAAACAGACCATAAAATTAATTTATTCAGATAAAAATAATAGTAGTTGAGCACCTATTATACTCCATTCAAACACAGGTAAAAAAAAAAAGTAGATATTCAAGTTTAGTCTAGAAATTCGGCGGTAATAAATAAATAAATAAATAAATAAAATATAAATTTTAAAAATAAAATGAAATACTCATAAAACATGATACCATTTAATTAAACACATAAATAAATAAATAAACACGATGATTAAAGATTCGGTGGGATAATACGATTGGACACCACGTTGCCGACAACTCCAAGTCAAAAGCTTCAAAGACATCGACGCCACTCCTCCGTTGAAGGAGAGGAACCAGCGAGAGCAAGAAGAAGCGAAGGGAGAAGAGTAAGGGAGATCATGGGGAAGAAGGCTGTGTTGGTGGGGTGCAACTACCCGGGCACCAAGGCTGAGCTCAAGGGCTGCATTAACGACGTCCGGCGCATGCACCGCTGCCTTGTCGACCGCTACGGCTTCGACGACTCCGACATCGTCGTCCTCATCGACACCGACGACTCCTACACCCAGCCTACCGGTGCCAACATCCGCCGCGCCTTCTCCGACCTCGTCGCCGGCGCCCGGGCCGGCGACGTCCTGTTCTTCCACTACAGCGGCCATGGTACCCGGCTCCCGGCGGAGACTGGGGAGGACGACGATACTGGCTATGATGAGTGTATTGTCCCTTGTGATATGAACCTCATCACTGGTAAGTCTGCTGCTTCTTCCGATAGTCAATTTTCTGTTCATTGTTCGCCGTCAAAAGTTTCTTTCTTTTTCCTTTTTTGAGATGGATCTGAATTTCTGTGATTCCAGAATATTTTTATTCTTTTTAAAATTTTTTTTGTGTTTGTGAAATGAGAGGAATTTGGTTTCTTTTTTTTAAAAAAAATGATGATGTATTGCCTCATACAATTGCCCAAATCTTCCTCTCGGACTTGATGTTAGTCTGCTGTTCAGTGTGGCTTAATTTGTGCTGATTTAGATCAGGCCATCCTTTTTGCATCTCGGGTAAAGCTAAAGACTTGTCTGCTAATTTTGTGAATGATTATGGGGGCTTTCAGAAAGGATGTGCGGGCTTTTTCACGTTGTGAGATCCGATTTGGTATACGAGAGAGTGGAATCCTAGAGCAGGATCTATGTCGCAGATCCAAATTCGGGATTGGGTGGAAGAATAAAAATAAGATGAGGATTTTTGTAATCTCCTGTTAATGTGTTTTTTTTTCAAAAAAAAACTTTTTGTAAATGATGTTATTTGCCATACATGAGCTGAGAGAGACTTCCTATCTACATGAAAAATTTTGGTTGGTAAGTTCAATTCAGAGTTCACGCGGTTCTTGCTAGTTTAAGTGAAATAGGTTGTGTGGTATACTGCGGGAAATATGATTTATTGTGATCTTTAAGAGAAATTTTTCTATTGAAATTGAAATGAACAACTATCCAAGCTACCTGCTGTCTATCTACGACAGTCCATCTCCTTGCACTGAAGAACATGGTTGAATTCGGATCTGTATCTTTGAATTCTCATAAATTGTTCATTTCAATTCTTTTATCTATTTGTATCTAGATTTGCTGTTGTTCATAATAATATTGTGTTGTTTGTAAAATGTTAGTTACAATTGGTCTCCTTCTAAAATGGGTATATCCCTATAATGAATTGAGTTATGCAGACGATGATTTTAGGGATTTCGTGGACAAGGTACCAGAGGGTTGCAGGATCACGATCGTGTCGGACTCCTGCCACAGTGGTGGGCTCATTGATGAGGCCAAGGAACAGATTGGAGAAAGCACGAAGAGGCAGGGCAGTGAGGAATCAGGTCTTTAATTTTATGTTGTTACTTCTCGTAAACTTTTAAGCAGTTGGATGAGGGATGATAATTCCTGATATCCCAACCACAGGCTCATCAGGATTTGGGTTCAAGAGCTTCCTCAAGCAAACAGTTCAGGGCGCCTTTGAGTCTAGAGGAATCCACCTCCCTATAAGTGATCGCCATCGCCGTCGCCACGAGGAAGAAGAGGAGCCATCTGAAACTGAGTTTGAAGGAGGTTACATTAAGAACAAGTCCCTTCCACTTTCCACTCTCATTGAAATCCTGAAGCAGAAAACTGGAAAGGATGATATTGATGTGGGGAAGATAAGGCCAACCTTGTTTGATATGTTTGGAGAGGATTCTAGTCCTAAGGTGAAGAAATTCATGAAAGTGTTATTTGATAAGCTGCAGGGAGGGAGTGGTGGAGATGGTGGCGGTGGGGGTGGTTTGATGGGCATGGTTGGATGTCTTGCGCAGGAATTTCTTAAGCACAAGCTGGATGAAAATGATGAAGGATATGCTAAGCCTGCATTAGACACAGAAGTCCATAGCACCCAAGAAGTGTATGCAGGGGCCAGCAAGAGAGGGCTGTCTGACACCGGCATTCTGGTGAGTGGCTGCCAGACTGATCAGACTTCTGCCGATGCCAATCCTGGCAACGGTGATCCTTATGGTGCATTAAGCAATGCAATCCAAACAATCCTGGGAGAAACGGATGGTTCCATTTCCAACCAGGAGCTCGTCACGAGGGCTAGAGAAATTCTGAAGAGACAAGGATTTAAACAGCGTCCTGGTCTCTACTGCAGTGATGATCACGCTGATGTTCCTTTCATTTGCTGATCAGATGGTATGTGCCGTTAGCCACTGTTGTTATAACTAAATTTGAGCGTATTGCTTTGAATGTGTGCGTTTGATGATACTTGTTTTGATGGAGTGCTTTGTGAGCGGCAAAATAAACAGTGATGAACTTCAAACAGTAAAGTTTCTGGCTTGTCGATGCCCAATACCTATCTGTTCATAACTACATGAGTTCATAATATTTCTTGTTTAATTATTTAGCAGTCAATTATTTGGAAATCCAACCTTCGATATAGTACCTCCTAATGACAGTGGATTGTTCTGTACTAATCCACAAAACTGCAAGCTTAGTGGCGGTCATTCCAAGCAGCTGGTCGATCTGGACAGCCTCGGCTCTCCTGCCTGCGATCAACGTGTTGGTAGCGGCTTCTTTTATCTTTCTAAGTGCTATGTAAGCAGGCTATTATTAAGGATCAGGAACGTAGTCTCCAGCTGCTTGTGTAAGATTGGTGTGATCAAAATTAGGGTGAGTTAAAAGGAAAATGTTGAATCAATAATTAGACAAAGAAAACGACTTGGGTTTATAATCATCTTTCTTCAGCATGCATATTTTGATTGTATGCAAGAACATTTAGATGGATTTACCCGAGACGTTTCTATGTGAGGGAGGAAAAACTGCGGTAGACTCACAGTTTCAGCTTGTGATGTCTAGATATCGATCGAGAAGGATCGAAAATCACATAAAATTCACATTCTCCAACCGTCCAAATCCAAGAAGCTCGTCAGCAACAAATACACAGCACTGTTTATTATTTTTCTGAAAGAGGATGCGCTTGGTCTAATGCAAAAATCTTAATCTACACCGTCTGGATCCAATGATAGTATAATAGAAAAACAAAGCACGCATATAGCAAAAACTAATACGGGATTTCACCTCCTTGATTCTGCACTGAAATATGAATACGGATGTAATGCTATAATTTTCAACTCAGCAAAAACCATCTTACGCTTAGCCGAATACACGCAGGCGCAGAAAACACTGGTTCCCATCCATAGATTTGTTTCAGGCATCGAATTGCATCTGAAAAGATCAATCTTCCTTGCTCCTGGCAAGCCTGGCACGGTGTCTTAGCTCTGCCTTTTTCCATCTGACAATGAGGTAGCACAACGAGAAGAGGGTATTCATCTGATACATGAGTAGAATGTTAAAACTCAATCCTTCGGTATGCTCATGCAATGGGTAGTTCTTTACTAACTCACCAAGATTATGACTGCAATTAAAAGAAGTGGTCCAGACCAGAGAATGGATAAGAAAAGTCCATGTACATCAAAATAATTCTGCCCAGAAAATCTCTCCCAGTTGCTTCCAAGGAAAGAATTCATCCTCTCTGCTAAGTACACACCAACCACTGCCACACAGCGTAAATAAGAAAATCAGATTTTTATGATTGCATTGCAAATAATCATGATATCAACCGTTAATAGCACAACGAAAGCCAACCATAGCTTTTCACTAATGACAAATAAAACCATGGTGACTTCTCTCCAACAAGGGACAAGTGTTTTCTTCGAACACAATGATACAGAAAATAAATTGATGATGGGATGCTTACAAGCGAGAAGGAACAAAGACATCTGAATGTTCATATTTCTTCTTGTCAGCATCACAGTTATCAGCAAGAAAACATGGAATCCTAGTACACCAATTATCCAAGGCTCCTGCAAGATAAGAGTCGGGATGATACCTTTGATTTTAAAAACCATAAACAAGCATGATAATATCGTGTAACAGAAGCAAAATCTACATAAATCAGTATCACCAGGTTGAATCAATAGCAGCCTAAAGGGCTGAAAATTTATTTAAAAAATGTTTCGTTCCTGATCCTGAGTAAGTATGACATGGTCATTTTTGTTTTTCTTGTGAAGACATGTGGAAGCCCAGATTCATATTTGTCATCAAATTAATCAAATACTAAGTATTTACTCCATAAAGAGGACAACTTGACATCATATTTACTAGAGGCCTTGTTCAATAAAACTTGAATGTGTCCTGTCAACCCGTAACACAATCCAACCTACACACACAACCATATAAGCAGGTAACTAAAAGTTGTCTGGCACGCAAGGTGATTACTCTATTCTTCTCCAAACATTTTCCTACAATGCGCTGCTCTAGGAGCACATTCGCCTCTAGTTCAAAGTAGTTTGAACATATAAAGGATGTTCCCCAGGCAATTACAAGATACTGTGAATTTGTGGCAGGAAAAACTTGCCACAGACTTGTCTACACGGAGGTTGCCTATTATCAAGAACTAACTATCACCTTCAAAAAATCAGAGCAAACAAATGGGAAGTCCTTCTATGGCCATGTTCCCAAATACATGAAACATAAGTATGGGCCCCAAGAATGTAAAGAAAATTATATACCAAATGAAAAACAAAGATTACCACATAAAATCATAAGCTGGGCCTTAGTATAGTAATACAAATAAGCAACTCACTAAGAAATGAGCTACAAAAACTGGAAATACATACGCCTACATGCAAGATAGCAACTAAGAAGATAAGTGGATGAGGCACCAACCTTCCAGTCTATTGCATGAAAGAAGCCAATGAAGTTTTCATATGCTGGCTGGAAACCAGTCCGAATTTCCGCTGAAAGCTTCTCAACCAACTCTGCCACTTGATCTATGTGCTCATTCACAGCAGCCTTCAGGTCCTCCATTGCAAAGAATGTAAGCCCAAACAATAAGAACTATAGGCTCGTTTCTCTCCTTCCCCTGATTTCCCAGACGAAACAAAATAAAGGAAAATAAGATAGGATTCAAAGAGACTTTTTTACAAAGGAAGGCCAACAGAATACACAGGCAGATCGATTTAGCCCCACTCATACATGTAGCAGCAATATCAACAGTTGCGGTAAAAATACTTGTTCAAGACCATTGAATTCAGTCAAATCCATGGAGAAACCTCCGTCGCCAAGACAGCACATTGATTTACTCCACAACAACAATAATAATGAGCAAAATTTTCAATAAAAGATACCATGATACAACCAAACAACCACGAAACAGACATGACCAGTTGAAAGCCATCAATTTATTAAATTGATCAAAACTAAACATTGATCCACCATAAATTCTCAGTAACAGCTTGTATAATGGCTCGAAAGAGAGTATAAACATGATTCAGTCCAAAAAAATCACAAACAACAAACATGAGCAGTCAGTCAAAATGGTAGATTTCCCACAGCTAATTCAAGTACTAACACCCAGAACACTCCAACAACAAGAATTCAGCCGGCGCGTCCCAATTCCAGCGCATGGCACAAGAAATACATAATCTTTCGTAGACAGGACCAATCGTCCTCCGGCGCAGCGGAAGAGAGAGGGAAGAAGGGAGAGGTAGAGAGGTAACTCACCGGAAACAGTGTCGGAGGTGGCCGCCGAGTACAAGACGGCGTTGGTTGGGTATTTGGATCCAAGATTGGTTCTTTGGATGTGTAAAAGGAGGCTGGGGAGCGGTTTGCGGAGTGGGAGCTTCCAGAAAGAGGGAGGAAGAGCAGCGGCGGTGGCCGGCTGGAGAGGACGCGGGCGGCGGCTAATGGCTGTGGCAACGGTCTTGGCGCTGCTCCGGCGGCTCGCCAGGGCTTTTGGAAAATTTGTGGAGACGCGGGCCGGCCTGGATTGCTTTCATCCAACGAGTTTTGGTCAAGATCACTTCAAGTTCCAGGGAGTCAATTTGATTTTCATTTATTAATATTATTTTATAATTTATATAAAATTATTTTAAATTTTAAAAATTAATAAAATTATAGAGTATAGAGAGACAGACGAGTGTGTGTGAGGCTACCTTGCGAGTCGCCTCTAATATTGACTATCTGATCACAAGACGTTAATTTTGGTATCGATCCAAAGACGATCAATTTTGGCATATTCTTATAAGGAAAGGGTAAAAATAAATTATCAAAATATATAATAATATAAAGTTTATATACATATATATATATAATAGATTGTAAAATTAATTTAAAGTCGTTTACTATGTTAGGATGCATTATTTATTAATTTTGAGTAGGTTATTAGGTTTAGAACATGTTATTCGAGTTAGAATTTAATTATTTTATTTTATAGTATTTTACTGTATTTTTTAATATTTTTTGAGATATATTTCGTAATATTGACCCGAATGACCCATTCAAATTTTTATTACGAAACTACCCCTAATGTTTTCTCCCATGTTTCTTCCCCTACCGACCAATCACGCCACCCCTACCCCCTCCTCTGTTTTGCCACGCCACCCCACCGTCGGTGACCTCGCCGTAGGCTGCTCTACTGGCCAACACTACCGTCGCCTCACCAACGCATCCCTTTCTTCCCCCAATAAAATGTCGCCGATGACAGTCGGGAAATAGAGGAAGCAAGCATGACCGGCAACGTTGGGTGGGGAGCGGCGAGAAGCCTAGGGGGAGAATTGACTACCGCTAGATTTCAATCCAGCAGTTGTCTCACTGATGCGCTGCATGCGTTGGAAAAATAGGCAGTGCAAGCAATGCACAGGAGTGTTGACCATTGGATTGGAATCCAACAGCTGAAAAATAACCATCCCCTCTCCCCCTTCTGTTTTTTTGCTCGGGGCCATAATAGCGGCAAGGCATGTGGCGGCAGAGGGGACTGCTACAACGGAGGTGCAAGTGGTGGTGGGGACCTATTGTCGCAGTGGGGAGCTACAACGGTGGCAGGGAGGAAGGGTCGTAGCTGCAAGCAGGGTGGCATTGCAATGGCTGGGCCGCAGTGACAAGCAGGGACCCAGACACATGCAATGGCTGGGCCGCGACGGTGGCATTGCTGCAGTGGTGGTGAGGTCGTGGTTATGGCGGGTTGTAGGAAGCACGCAGTGGCAGAGGGGTCACGATAGCAGTGGCAAGGATTTAGCGCTTGGCTGTGCTGCACGGCGACCCCGGGCATGCGCCGTCCAGGTTGGGGGAACAGTCGGGAAGGTAGTGGGTGGCGGGGTGGCGTGATAAAACAAAGGGGGGGAGGTAATGACAATTTCATAATTAAAACTTAACTCGCTCTCGACTCGAGTCAATATTACGAAATGCATCCCAAAAAATATAAAAAATATAGTAAAATAGCATACAAATAAAAATAATCCATTAGATGTTTTTTAATCTATTTTTTCATATTTTTTTAGATGTATTTCATAATATTGACTCGAGTCAGGAGCGAGTCAAGCTTTTATTACAAAATTACCATCGTTTCATTTTTCTTCACTAATTCTGTTTTTTCCCTCATTGAGCGAGTCAAGTTTCTCCCCCACCCAGCAAAGATGGATGGCGTCTAGGTTTCGAGCCAGAGTCATAGCCTGCCGCTTCGAGTCTGGAGCGAGTCATATTTTTATTACGAAATTATTTTATTTATTTTTTTAATTTATTTTATAATATTGACTCAAGTTGGGAGCGGATCAAGTTTTTGTTACAAAATTGTCATCGCCCTTTCCTTCCCCCGCCCCCTCTGTTTTGCCGCGCTGCGCCACCCCACCGCTAGCAACCTCATTACCGGCCACCCACTGCCTTCCCGACTCTTCCCAGGCTAGACGACGCATGCCTGAGGTTGTCGTGCAGCATAGCCAAGCACCACATCCTTGCCACCGCTGCCGCAACCTCTCTGCCACCGAGCACTTCCACGACCTGCCGTCACCACGACCTCACTACCACTGCAGCAATACCACCATTGCAGTCTAACCATTGTGTGCCTCTTGCGTGCCTGTTGCTGCAGCCTCGTTGCCACGGCCATGGTCTTGCGCACCCAGCCGCTCTGCCCCTGCTCGCCGCTGTGACCCCTGCAGCTCCCCACCGCCATTGCACCTCCGTCATAGCCGTCCCCTCCTCCACCAACCCTCGCCGCCACTGTGATCCCGCCTGCCATCTCACATCACGGCGAGCAAAACAAAATAGAATGGGGGTGGGGGGGGGGGGATGGTTATTTTCTGGCCATTGTGCGCTGCCTGTTAGGAGTGTCTTTGTGTGTATATATGTGTATATATATCACTAATAAATGTTTGATGATGGATCGGGGGAAAAAACAAAAGAATCTAGCATCCAGTGATCTAACTCCTAACACACACAAATTGTACAAAAGATAAAAAAATAGAATCGTAGGAAAGACCCAGGTTACGACTAAAAAAACACATTTGGCTTGTACACATTGTTGGAT
>JAURVB010002757.1:0-58033 GCA_033002965.1 Piper betle | reverse complement strand
AGTTTTACAAGTAAATAATGAACAAGTTTGGAGTCCTAATAGTGTTTTGTATTTTACAAACTCAACCTTAAATCAAGGCATCACAATCGGGCTCGATGGGCTAAGTTCGTTTCAGAGCTCAAGAACGATGGACTTAGAATATATTGGTGAGTAGCATAATGGGATCGTAACAGAGCTCTTATCAAAGTAGCCAGCTCGGGTGCCCAACGGGGTTACCTATTATGGTTCTTAGTACTTATTTGAAGACTAAGTGGCTCAACTTCATAGATAAATTCAATAACGCTTTGTTTAGCTACTGTAAATAACATAAAACTTTAACGAATTTACAATTAAATGGTAGAAAGATAGGGCATTCACGATTCAGTGGTAGATTGTTTATTATTTACAATTAGATGGTAATTTTTACTATATAGCCAAAAGTACTCTCTATATTGGTTTGGGTAGAGAATTTTAATAGAAAGAACTTTAATTGGGTTTGGTCCAGTTTATTTTTCTTCAAAATAATTCCTGACAGGAACTACGACGCACATCCTCTGACACGCCACATCCCTTGTCTCTCACCCATTGTTGTAAAAATCAGGTAATTGAATCTAATTTTTAAAAAAATTTGAATCGACCTGGTTGAAATTGGTTTATGGCTTATTTTGAATCGGTAAAATTATTAAAATTACATATATATATATATATATATATTTGTATGAAAATTAATTTATTAAGAATACAAAAATTAAAATAAAAATAATATTGAAGTAAATTTTTTTATCAAGTTATAGTTGATTATAAAATAAAGTATTTTTTATGAATTTTTATAAACTTTGAAGTATTAAATGTCATAAATAGGGATAAAAATATGAGTAGTAAGAAGATTATGAATTGTTTCTCTTATATTTTACATATGTCATATATTTATTTATTTATAGTTCTCAAATATTAAAATATACAAAATCTCATAATGATGATTTATGAATCGTTTATGAATGAGACAAAATTGGCTTAAATTGAGCAATTCAAAAACCGATTTTAGCGATTCTAGCAACTCAAATTTTTGACAGTGTTGAGTTGAATCGGCTAAATCGAACCGACTCACCCATTTGTCTCACACAGCTGTTGCTTAGCCAATCCTCCCTACTTTATACCACTTAGTCAAACCTTATCCTCTACGAGTAACAAGTTATGTAACAAAGAGAAATTTTTTACTTTGAACATAGGGCTCCTAATTAAGCAAGTCAGCTCGTGACTATTTGGCATTTGGCTCGGTTCGACTCGACTCGAAACTCGACATTTAAATGCTCGAACTCAAACTCGAATCCTTCGAGCCTAGTTTGAGCAAGGCAGTGTTCGACTCGACTCGACCCGAGTTATAACTCGAACTCATCTCGAAATCGACTCGTAGCTCGACTCGAACTCGGCTCAATAAAATAATATAATAATACAGTCCATATATATATATATATATATATATATATATATATACTAATAAGTTAAATTGTAACTAGTTATATATATTTACATACAATATAATAACAAAGTAGTGAGATAGCTTAAATGACAGGTATTCAAGTTGAAGACTTGGAGGTATTGGGTTCAATTCACGCTAGCTCACGAGCGAGCTAGGTTTTAGCTCATCAAAATTAAACTGTTTAAGTGTATTTGAGCTCGAGTCAAGCTCGAACAACATAAAAATATTCGAGTCAAGCTTGAGCATGCGTGTTCAAAACTCATTCGAACTCGAGCCGAGTTCGAACACAAGTTGAGTTCGGCTCACTCTCATTTAGCAGCACTACTTGAGCATGCATCATCTAGACATTAGACCTCGTTTGCTTAGCTACTTCTTTATTATTGTAATTTTGTTGCTTTATTTTTTTTTCAGGCAAGTTTTTTCACATGGTTACTTCCTAATCCTAAGTACAAGGATCTGTTAGAGCATTCTTCCTTCTCCAAATTTCTTTTATTTTCTTTTTTGCAAATTTTTTTATGATTGATACCTAGGTTGTGAAATTCAAGGTCATTGATCCAACTACATGGGAAGACCGAAAATAGGAAGAATCATGATCCTCTACTATCTGATTTGTAATGTTGTGGATAAACAAATTCTCTTTCAAAATTATTGTTTTTACACTTTAAATACGCTTGCTACAAATTAATATACACATAATTCTTTTACGTGAAAATTTATGTGTTTATAGCTCATATATTAAAATTTTAATGTAGACATAAATCTCTTACTTGAAACTTGATGTATACATTGACTTGTACTTAAATTGCATGGGCAGTGGTTGTGTTACAGAGAAAAATTAATAAAGAATTCAAATTGAATTAACTCATATTATTATTAGAGAGCTAAGTACATAAGAC
Source organism: Piper betle (assembly GCA_033002965.1). Classification (NCBI taxonomy): domain Eukaryota; kingdom Viridiplantae; phylum Streptophyta; class Magnoliopsida; order Piperales; family Piperaceae; genus Piper; species Piper betle. The sequence goes on along the minus strand of JAURVB010002757.1, from coordinate 55,678 downwards.
AATCATAAATCCCTACCGCCTCCCATACCTCCTTTTAGACTACTGAGGATATGTTTTATAGATCTTTAGTTTAGGTTAACGATTTTATAATTACTTAAGCCATCATTTTATTATTGGGTCGGGTCCTTGCATAAAGGCCATTCTCTCCAATTGTGTAGTAGACGCACTTGCTTATTGCCTCAAAAATTTCCCTACCACCCAAAATAAAATCGTTAAGAAATCATGATGCTTGAAATTGGGCTGTTCTCTTCTATAAAAAGACTATTATTCCGTATTTCAATACCTATGTAAAATACAATATATTGTGTTCATTCTATTCAGTTCGTTTGGAAGAAACATAACTCATCCATAGAACCTTTCTCTAACTTGATTTTCCAAGAGATAGCCACTATAAAATCTTATCCAAACATAATTTTATCAAACACAATTGTAGCAGCCATCAAATTTGGTAAAATTAAATCTGAAAGAAAGTTGGGCGGCCAATAAATTCATAAGACTGGAGTTTACATGATATAAGTACCTCAAAGAAGATTTTGGAATTAGTAAGAAACTAATTTGTCAATGTTACGAGTATTGTGGTCGGTAAATAAAAGCCTAGCACGAGCAAGTCCCAAAACGGGAGCAGGAGGAACTAGAAAGGGAATAAATTGGGCAAACCCAATTGAAATTCTTTCTAAGCAAAATATCAGAATAACCAAATTTTAAATTAGCCTTTCAAAAATAAGCAAGTTTTTAAACCTTTCATATCAATCATAGCCAAATCTCGATATTTTTCATTCAATGACAAAAATACTCATAAAGACTCATTTTATTAAGATAAAATACATAATGAACAAAAGTTGTAATATTTACTAACTTCCTATAAAAAATAAAAATATAACTAATAAATGATGAAAAAACTCTAAAATTATATTATTGATGAGGTAAAAAGCAAATAGAAAATTTTTATTTTTATTTTGACTTTTGGAACATTAAAATGTTAAAAATAACGCAAAAATAGAATATATAAATTTTGGGTGTTTGAAATTTGAATTTAAAATTGTCATATAATAAATTAAACTTTTGTTTTATCTAATATATTTTAATTTTGAATATTTAAAAAAATTAAATATCATTCATCATGTTAAATATAAAAAAATATGTTTAAGAAAATTTGCAGTTAAATTAAGGGCATTTATGTTAATAAAATAAAATATTTGAGTTATGTATGATTAAAATATATGAACTGGCTATATGTGAAATAAAAATTGAAGATCTAGTTATATCCGATATAATTTTAAAATTTTAGTTATTTTTTAAAGAATAATTTAAAATTGGGCTATTTTTTATATTTTCCCTTCTTTCTACTATAATAATTCTCTACGTAAACTACTATAGGGTGAATATATAGTATAAATTACCATAAAATCATAAATAACATACACTTTACCGTTGAATTGTGAATACCTTACTTGTATACCATTTAATCGTAAATTCCTTAAAAAATTTTAAATAACCAACTTTATTAATAATAGTGTATATGTAATATATTTATAACAAAATTCGTATATATTTATTGTAATTTGTATTGAAATAAATAATTATTATCATCAACTAGGTTACCCGTGCACTCTCTTATATACAAAACAAGTTCTTCCTTTAAGAAAAAGAGGAAAAATTAATCGCATGTGAATGAATACATTATGATTATTTTATATTCTCACTTTAATATAACTATCTTTAATTTAAACACAAAATGATTTACTTAGAAGTAATTATGATTTACTTAATATTTTTTAGTGAGATTATATATTTCTAAATTTTATATAATTTATATTATTTTCATGTAAACTAAACGAACCCAAAGAGAAAACCTTAACTACCCCTCCTCCCCATCCAAACATGTATCTTTCTATTCAAAACTTTTATTGTCATCTTTGTTAAATTTGTTATTAAATACAATAAATATATTTCTTATAAGAAAATTTTTTTCTAAGCTAAGAAAAATTTCTCGTCCCTAGATCAGTCTAGGCTGTCCTATCATAAAAATGACCCAAATTAGATCTATCTTTATAAACAATTTTTCAGCCTCGACACCCCTCCTCTGCCAGCCCACTCCTAGTCAACTAATTTATTGTTTTATTGACTATTTCGAATTAAGTTTAAATAAAATGACCAAGTATTTTTCTTATCGTTTAAAAAATAGTAAAAGAGTGGTAAAATTAAGTGCACCATGTTTATTTTGGAACGGTAGTGGCAGAAACCTCAATCGTTCCCATTTAAAATTTTTTTGATTTATTTATTTAAAAAAATTAAAATATAGATTATATTGATCAACATAAATAAAAAATAGTTATAATTATATTTAATTAAAATTTTATATTATTATATTTTTAAAAAGTTGGTTTATTACAAATATATATTTTAAGTGACATCAAATTTATGATCCGGATAAGGGTTTTATGTTGCTAAAAATTAAAATAAAAATTTACTAATTTTAATTGTTTATTATCCCTCAAAACTTGGTAGCAACATCCAATTAAAATAATAATAAACAATACATTAATGATTAATGGTTGAGAAATTTATAAATATTATAATAGTAAATGTTTTTGACCCTACCATAACTGCACCCATGTCCCTCGAATAGTCGGTAGCTATGTGGCAGGAGGAATTAGTCCCAAACTTGATTTAGTTGCTTTCCAACCAGATTAGTCCCAAACTTGATTTAGTTGCTTTCCAACCAGATATGGGCGATGATCTTTTTTTCGATACATTTAATCTAGGTTGGCCTTATAATAAAACAATTCAAATTGATATGGGGACAAAAAAGACCATCCTTATAAATTTATAATTAGACGGTCCACATTATTTTAAGAGTTTTTCTTATAAACTACAATAATATACATTTTTGTGAGCCATCTTTAAATGTGACCCAGTTGATTTTTCTTGCATTGTCCTTTGGGCTCCATTTGATTAGCACGAAAGAAACGCAAAGGGTATGAAAATTTGAAGTGCTCAACTTACTAAAATTTATGTATATACATTATATTCTAAAAATAATTAATATTTTTACAATGTCTTTTATGTTTAAATTAATCACAATTATCTTGTCTGACCCACCTATGTACTTTATTATAAGCAAAAAAAATTACTTATTTTTCTTATCAATTAATGGATTAAAAAAGGGAAATATTTTTTGTTCTTTTAAGATCAAATAAGTGAGCCAATATAAGGTAATTATAATTCATTTATATTTTAATGGATGTAATCATATTTAATTTATATACAAAATAATTAATTTATATTTTTTTCAAAGACAATTACTTTTTGATAAGGTGTGTTATTTTAAATTTTTTATGAAATTTATATTATTTTAATTCTAACCAAACGAACCACTAAACAAAGTGGTCAACTATTTAATCGAACTTCCATTCAAATCTATCTTATTTTTCTCCCAATCCAACTAGGTGTGCTAAACAAATGAGCGAGCCGAGCTTAAATTGTATTCAAAGTCGGCTCGAATAGTTTGAAACTCGTTCGAACTCGACTTGAAATTGAACGAGTTTTGAACATACATGCTCGAGTTCGACTCGAATATCTTTTATGTGTTCGAGCTCGACTCGAGTTTGAATACACTTAAACTATTTAATTTTCTCAAGCTCAAACACAGCTTGTTTGTGAGTTCAAAGTTGGCTTGATTAAAAGTCAAAAGTACCTCACTTAAAAAAATGAGATCAATCCAAAAGTACCTCACTTAAAAATAATGAGGTTAATATGGATTGAAACCCACCACCTTGAGGTGATTAACTTGAATACTCAATATCTCAACTATCTCACTTCCTTATTATTATATTATATACATATAAATAAATAAATATAATATAATTTAAAAATATATTATTATATTATTTTATCGAGTAGAACTACGAGTCGAGTTCGAGGAGAGTTCGAGTTATAACCGATTTAAATCGAGTCAAATATGACCTTACTTAAGTTTAACTCGTAAAATTTGAATACGAATCGACTTCAAATTTGAATATTTAAATATTAAATTTTAAATTGAGTCAAACCAAACTAAATATTAAATACTTATAAATTAACTGGATCAATCCAACCCAAATGGCGTTCCGAATAGAACGTCGTATATCTATCGGATTTCCCGGGGCCAGCAATGCAATAATGAATCCACACCCGGATGCGGACCCCTCCCAATCCCAGTTTAATCCGGAAGAGTTTCGTTGAAAGTTGAATGTCATCATAAACGCGAGGTTCGCGAGAGAGTTTGGTCCTTCCCACCTATCTCGAAGTTTCCGACAACACGACATGTGAAAACAGTATCGGTCTTGTCTTGGAGTGAAAAAATGTTAAACATTCCCATCAAAACTATCCAAAACGATAATTCCTCGCCGGCCTCACCGTTCTCTTCATATTCAATCCAAACCAGAGCAACATCGCTCTAGCTAGTGGCCATGGATTCATCGAATCTGAACAAGCTTCCTGATCCAACGTCGACAAAGACGACGAAGGTGGTGGAGCAACATCGGGTATCTCCGCCGCCTGCCGCCGTCCCGGACACCGTCCTCCCCATCACCTTCTTCGACGTCCTATGGCTCTTCGTCGGCCCCGTCAAGCGCCTCTTCTTCTACCCGTCTCCCGGTATCACCACCCACGGCTTCCTCACCACCCACCTCCCCGCCCTCCGCCGCTCCCTCTCCCTGACCCTCCGCTCCTACTTCTCCCTCGCCGGGAACCTCCTACTGTCCGATCTGACGATCACCTACGCCGACGGCGACTCGGTCCGGCTTCTCGTCGCTGAGTCGAAGGACGACTTCACCCGCCTCACGGCCGACGGCCCGAAGGACGTTGAGCTCGCGCGTCCACTCGTGCCGCAGCTCCCGGCAGCCGAGGGTGGCCGGGCTCCGCTGCTGGCGGTGCAATTCACCGTCTTCCCCGGCGCCGGCTTCTCCCTCGGGGTGACCATTAACCACACCGCCGCCGACGGCAGCAGCTCGACCCGGTTCTTGAAGTCGTGGGCGGCAATCCACCGGTCCGGCGGCGGTCCTTCCACGCCGGAGGAGTTGCCCATCTACGACCGGGGAGAGCTGGTAAGGCTTGACGAAGAAAAGAAAGGGTTTCTAGACGACCTGAGGGAGGCCGCTGCCAAGTGGCAAGGCCAATTGAAGGTTTCGCCCGAGAAAACCAATCTCGGACAATCCGTGCGGGCCACGTTTGTCCTGACCCGGGCCGAGATTGACAAGCTCCGACGCCGGATCATGTCCACCACCGATGCCCGACCATCCACATTTGTCGCTGCCGTTTCCTACGTTTGGGTGTGTTTGACCAAGGCCCGCGGAGACGGTGACCGAGACGTTTACTTGGGATTTGCGGCGGACTGTCGGACGCGAATCGACCCGCCCGTGCCGAGTGCCTATTTTGGCAATTGCATCGGCGTTGTGAGCTGTGAAGCCAGTGGGTCTGAGCTCGTCGGACAAGATGGTCTCATTGTGGCGTCGAAGATGGTGCAAGCGGGTATTCGGGCCATAGAGGGCAAAGTGGTGGTGGGACTAAGGGAGGCTATTCGGAAATACTCGAAGATTGATGTTAAAGGTATGAGAGTCTTGTCCGTCGCAGGATCACCACGGTTGGGAGTTTATGGTATTGATTTTGGATGGGGTTTGCCTAAAAAAGTTGAGGTGATATCCATTGAAGAAGGGGAAGCCATGTCCTTGGCAGAGAGTAAGGATGGAGACGGCGGTTTGGAGATTGGAATGGTAGGTCCGGAAGCAGAGATAGAGCGATTCGGTTGCCTTTTTAAAACCAGTTTGGATAGCTTTTGACTTTGTTGGAAACAACTTTTGTCATGTTTTGTAATCATCCATGATCCTACAACTTCAATTCAATTACAAATATATCAACTGTACTCGGATGTTTTTTATCAATGCAAATGGATACCAATAAAATGGAATGTATTATTTGACCCCACAATCAAAGGGTATTACCTTCTATCATTGTTGTATAAATTGGAATTGGTGTGTGAATCCGTTTTTGAAGAAAATTGAAATGGACTTATTCGAACCGGTTTACTAATGATTCATGAATTATTTTGATTTGGGTAATAACATATTGTATAACATATATATATATATATATATATATATATATATATATATATATAAAACTCCAGTTTCGGCTTAGGGTTTTACTTAATTTTAATTTTGTACAGTTCAGGCAGTCTTGAATAGATTATAACGAGCTCGAGCCGAAATAATTTTAAGAATATGAGTACGAGGCTCATATGGCCATATGAGTACGAGGCTCATATGGTCATATGAGCATGTCATGGAGGTTGAGTGTGCCTGATATGTATATGATAGTTTAAGTTATGATACAGTAGAGTATGAGTTATCAGTGTATATGCGAAGTATAAATATGATTTTCACAAGTTAGCTAGGATTTTATGCCTAGATTTAGGCTATTACAGCACTTAGTATCCGCTTGGGATTTTCAAGGTAGCTAATTGCACGCATCATTGGGATTTCGGATCTTTGGATTGTGCCCCATAGGCCCAACTCGATTGTATTCAGGATTTTGAGGCTCATTTACCCTTCTTACTTCGATTGCCGCCTATATAATCAATTTTATGACTCGAGTCAATTTTGACTTTAGACGGTCTCGATTCGAGCTTTCCGTCCATATGTATATTGCATATACCTATAGGTGGACCCCACTAGGCCACTAAGTTATCGAACGCTCGAATCATGCCACATGGCAAATTCTGAGGCGACCACTCAACCCTAGCTTCGTTAATAGATTTTCAGATGTTTTCTCCTCCATTTTCAGAGTTACACCCCTGGTACCGCCGCCACTTTGGCTTACCACCAGTGAGTTTCCGCCTCACTCCCAACCCTTGGATTGGTATGGTTGTGACCACCTCGCAACCAGCTATCAGTCCGGACCTACGATCGCCACCGGTGCCGGCTAGTCACCATCGGCGACAACACTTTTGTTGTCGATTTTCGCCGCCACCACAACACATTTGGGTCATTTTCTGGTGTTGACGAGTGTCCTTCGGCGAAGCCGACCACCTTGACAGCTTCCCTCATCGAGATCTATAATTTGGGATTGACACCAACCTTCGTTGTGGCCGCTATCGCCACCAGCAACATGTACTTGCACGACGGCTTTTTTGGTCGTTTCTGGCCATTTTCTGGCTAGCCACTAGCCGGATACTGCTGACCATCAACCCAGATAGGTTCATCTCGTCAAGGCCGACATTTTGAGACCACCCATGACCACTGCCCCAGCCACGATCGCCGTCGACAATGTTGCCGCACTTGGCGGTGATCCGCTCCACTTTCTTGCTGTTTTCCAGCCAGCTAATGGCCGAACTCCGCTCGATCGTCACCACCACCAGCTCTGCCTGGACGCCCTACTGATCCTGACGGACAGCAACCCCAGTCGCGCCGCCGTCGGCATTTTCCAACAACAAGCACTGTCGGCCCCGTCGGCCCGTTTGCTCAGTTCACGTTCGCCTGCCCGTGTTCGCATCTAGTGGGAGGACATATCAACACTACACATACTTGAGCTCTGCGTAGTTATTTACTTTCTTACTTTTATTTATGTTCGATATGTTTTAACGTGTAGTTAACGGTGTCTTCCATTCTCATGACACCAAGAAGGTTTTTTGATCTATTTTATCGATCGAATCGTACCGACCGACAACTTTAAACATGACTTGACTCGATCATAACATTTTTAATCCGGTTCTTAGGTGAACCGAAATCGGGTGTTACAGTTAGTATCAGAGTCATGTCTTGGTCAATTGAGATGAAAGACTTTTGTTTTGAGCCAAGTGTGTGGAGCTGTCCTTAGCCAAGCCAACATGTATTTTCTTTGCTATTTTTTTCTTACAATTTCAGATGGTGTGGTCAATGAGACCTGAGCAGTGTATGTTTCAGTGTTAATGGTTATAGAAGTTATGAAAAGTTATGAGATCATTAGTTTAATGGACACTAGCAGGGATCTCACTGGAATGTCATGATAAGCTATGAGACACGCCTTTCTTTTATCCTGCCAAAGATTTGGACGACGTAAGAGTGTCCACATATTTAGTTAGTTAAGGTTGAGTTGGATGGTGACCGGGAGTACCTAGAATTTTGGTGACCACACTGGAGCAGTTACCCGTCTTTCGCATGTCACCACATGAGTCTTTCCTTGGGACATGGTGTATATTGTGAGACAGAGTTATAAAAGATAAGACAAATAAGGAGCTTGGAGTATGGAGATGCTCACATAGTTATGTGACACATGAGTAGATACCTTTGAGTGGCTTAAACAGATCTATTAAGCATAGTTTGAGGCCTACTTTGGAGAACTTGGACATTCAGACAAATCATTTTGGATGAAGGATGTGGTTATGATAGTGGAGCCACTGAGGTATTTGGAGCATAGATGAAAGTTTGGATAGATGACTTAAGATAGACCACTTTGAGGAGATAACAGTGGATGAGGATGAGTAGCGAGGTGGATCTACAGTCCCATAGACACTTCACTGCCTTCCCCTCTTCCTCTGGTGTATGTTTGTCTTAACAATATTATTGGCCACTCTTCAACAGATAGAGGCATGAACACACTAAGGATGGGCAAGATTACCTTTGACCATGGATTTAGAAGGTTGATCAGATTTTACTCGATCTGCCAGGGCTAGATCAGTGATTTCTAGTGAGGGGCAATCAGCTTATGGGAGCAATCACTCCAGATTCCATGAGATAAGTGTATGCTCAGGATTGGTTTGTCATTGTACGTGTCGCCACCATGATCCGTACTGTCCGGATAAGACACACATTGTTGGAAAACCTAAGCAAAATTGTTAGCAGCTACTTCTGAGGAGACCAGTGTGGGCTCAACATTATTTTTCCATCGTGCGTGTCACCACTATGATTTAGACCCCTCCGGATCAGGCACGCATAGTTGGAAAACTTGAGTCGAGTTGATAGTAGCTACCTCTGTGGAGATAGACACATGGAGATAAACATATCATAGATAATAATGGGTTCACAACGTACATGATCAGGAGCAGACCTCAGCACCTGGATAGCACAACTGCCGTCCGAGTAGCAAAACCACTGTTCGAGTAGCACAACCACCATCCAAGTTGTACAACCACCATCCGAGTAGCATAATCATCATCTGTGATGCACTACCATCGACCGAATGCTCACTACTACCGTATGTGATACACAACCACAGTCCGTATATTGCACTATCGCCGACCAAGTGAGTAGTTGTAGCGAAAGTAAGGGCCAAGTAGTTACCTCACCTTATAAAAGGACAACTACTTGAGAATTTCCTTAGCTATGCATAGAGACCGCATGTCACAACATTGAGAGCAGAGTTAGGTCAGAGAGCAGAATTGGGTCAGAGATTGAGGACAAGGTACAAGTATAGTAACATTAACCAGACAGACGGAAGTTAGGAGCACTTGAATTATTTAGATGTGATGGCACATAATTGACTTCACCAGCCATCTTTTATATCATCGCCTTGACCTAGCATTCTTGGGTCGGATGTGTATTGCAAGATAGTATTAGTGACAGTCTTATAGGTATCATCAGGTAGTGTTAGTGGTAGTCATCAAATAGATGTGCATGGATAGAGTTAGAGAATATGATAGTATGATATCCAAATGGGATAACTACCATGGTCAGATTGTTCAGTCAACATGACAACATCCGTGTGACCCACAGCCAGGGTCACACAGGTCAACTTGTTAGCAAATGATCAGATACACAGTTTAACTCATTTAGAGTTTCACCTAGCCGACGAGAGGAGTTCGACTCGTATTAGAATTATGGTATAGATGATGGGTTTAGTGAGGGAGCATCCATTAGGAAAGCATTGTTTTCCTTGTGTTTTGCCAGCATGATTAGGTTCTTACCTTTAGACATAGGATTTAACATTTGCCCCGAGTATAGGAGGTACTATTTAGAACTTACAAGGCAGGTAGCCAATGACAGACCAGTCTGGAGGAGACAACTTCACCCAAGCTTGGAAGAGATATAGACAGGTACTTCAGTTTAATTGGATCATGTTGACCGGATAGAAGGTCATCAATATATGCTCATCTTAACTAATAACTTTGCTTGAGAGTCTACCACAACAGTAGTAGTCATGTGAGTTAAAATTAGCGCTACAAATCGATACAGGACGGCAGGTCACACACCACTGGAAAGCAGATAAGAAACGTGTCAACCTCACTGTGAGTCCCCGTAGACTTGAAGAGAGATAATGATTCTTTGAGTCGTCCATCTGTTTAGAAGTGCGTGACTAGTACCGTATTGAGAAACATCTTAGACACCGATTTGAGTCACAACCAGCTTGGTGAGGATTTTCCCTTGGACCTCACATCTCTTCCCAGTCTCATGTTTCTGGTTCTTAATTGGAACAATTTTAGTGGGTCTTTATCGCCATCTTTTGGTAATCTCTTATCTCTCAAGCAACTTCATTTTGATGGGAACAAATTGAGTGGAGGCATTCCTTATGAGTTAAGCCGATTACAAGGATTGACATTAGTGGCACTAGCATCCAATCACCTCTCTGGAGTGATTCCATTGTCTCTCTATAATGTCACCTCTTTAGAAATATTGTATTTGACAGTGAACCAGGTAGAAGGAAGGCTTCACCCAGACTTAGGATTAATGCTTCTAAACCTTCAATGGCTTGATCTTCTGACCAACAACTTGGAAGGCTTCATCCCCATGACTCTAGCAAATGCTTCAATACTATCAGCCTTGGAGAGATTGGTTTTCGTTGGGGAATACTTGACAATTTCGGGAAACTAAAAGGGCTTCAACCGCTTGAGTTATTAAATGAACAATCTCATAGAAGATGATTGTAACTTCAACAGCTTATCGTCTATGACGAATTGCACCGTCTTGGAGGAGTAATGAGAATAATTTCACTGCCAAATACCTGCGGTCAATATCCAATCTCTCAACCCATATTTCACGGTTTAACACTGGGTTGGAGTAATCTATATGGTAACATTCCCATGGGGATTGGCAACCTTGTAGAATTGGAATTCTTGATTCTTGAGAGGAGCTCCCTCACTGGTCACATTCCTGCTGGAATATGGAACCTTCCTAGGCATCAAGTACTTCGCTTGGGTACCAATAATCTTTTGGGTACTATTCCATTATCATTTCGCAATAATAGCCGACAATTGTTTTTACTTGGGTTGGGGCAAAATTATCTGGAAGGTTCAATACCTGCAAGCATTCGGCAATGTCGTAAGTTATCCATACCAGAACTTAGTGGAAATAGATTCAATGGATCTCTACGAAGAGAAATATTCACCATCCCAGGCTTGACTAGATATCTTGGATTTTCTTTTAACTCTCGAAGTGGACGACTACCGCCGAAAATTGTTCAGATGGTTAAGCCTTGGTACCTTGAATGCTGAAAATAACAAATTGTAAGGTGCCATTCTTCCTTCATTAGGATCCTGCGGAGGTTTAACTAAGCTTTATTTGGGCAACGATGCTTTTCAAGGTGCAATTCCATCTTCTTTTGATGGGTTGAGTGCACTAGAGGAATTAGATGTTTCATGCAACAAGTAGTCCTGTTCTATTCCTGGATATTTGGAAAGCTTCAAGTACTTGTACCTTTTGAATCTTTCATTCAACAACTTGGAGGGAGGAGTAATAAAAGGAGGAGTCTTTCAAAATTCTAGTTCCGTTTCATTGTTGGGAAACAAAAGGATTTGTTGTGGTCCGGCTTGCGCTTAAAGCATGCCCATCAAAAACAATGACTAAGCAACAAACTAATCAATTTATAACCGTTCTAAATCTTGTTGCTAGTGCGTTCATCCTCGTCTTAGTAATCACACTCATCATATTTTTCAGTTATAAGAGGCTGGAAACAAAATTCAACGTGCTTAAGCACTTTTCCTACCAAAATACGTATTTTAGAAGAAGTTTTGGAAGGTGTCCTACTGTCACAGGGGTCAGTTTAGGGGACAAATTTATTTACCAACAACTGCCACCGTGCGGCGTGTTTCCCTCCCTGAAAACACCAGCCAACACCACCTCCGCACCCCAACGTGCTGTGGTGCACAGCGGCCTCGGACCGCACGCCAGCAAGCATCGCACGCACCCAGTCCCGGTACCGCGCCCAGCTACCAACGCATGCGTACCGTAACCAGGTTACCAGCCCCTGTGCCGAACACACACACCGATCACCAAGTCGCAAGTGATTACACGCCCCACATACCGAGTACCCTGCTCGATGCCCCTAGACCACGGAATCACTGGTCTAGACCACGGTGCACAAACATGACGGATACATCACACCAATTACAGGATAAATCCCAACCTCTATTCTTACAACGTGAATACAGGATATACACAGGTAATCCCTCTAGACTACCCGCCGGTCGTGGACATGCAAACCCCACGACCGTGCCTCTCGGCCCTCACTCGACAGGACTTCACCCAACCCTCGGCTCACCGCGCAGGGTTGCCGAACAACAGGTGTGTGAGCCTTGACCCTAAACGCGGACGACGACTACCCCGGTAATCCCCCTTGGTGTTCCAGACCCTCCTCGGCCTCGACTGCAGTAACCCCAAGGCGTCCCCTTGCCCGACCAAGTTTCACTCCCCCACCGAGATCACTCACACACTCAACTCTCTTTGTTGTTCTGATTTCTACACATGGATGGCATCTCCTTATATAGACCTTCCGGACTAGTGGGCACCACGTCCCCAGCTTGCATCCTCACCGTCCAATCCACGATCAACGGTCCTCATGCTCCAAGCCTTGTCATCACTCACCCCTGGGATTCCAGCAAAATTACCGGAAAGCCTACCCCTGGGTGTGGCGCAAAAGACTCGGCTCACATTCTTGGTTCGACCCAGCACCGAACCCCTCCTGGGTGTGGTGTGGTCGCCTTATCGAACCAGCGACCCCAGTACTGAACCCTGGTCTACCCGTTCCACAGCACCCATGCACGTGCACGATAACCCCTGCCGCTCCTTGGCTCGGTCACCCGCACACCTGCGCACCCGTGACTACCGCCCATTTGCACGATAGCGCACGACCCTGGTGCCTGGCTCGCCTGGTCATGATGCTTGGTCGCTCGCATCCCACGCATCCGGAACCCGCACTTCTACCTGCCACGCTGCTCGGTAGAATGTCCCGGCTGCGCCTGACCTTGCACGCGCCTGGAACGCGCACCACACTCGGTACCAGGTAGCGGCCTGCTCGGTACTCCTTACCGACCAAGTGTCCGCCACAGCCTCGCTATCGGTACTGCACGGTAGCTCGCCCGCACAGCAACTTGCCCGATAGACCACATGCACCAGTCAGACATTGGACTTGCCCACATCACGGATAAATGCTCAGTAGGTTGTTTAACACTCGGATAGCACCGGCCACCCGACTTGGACGCGGGAATGCTAGGGACAACCGCCAAACCCTAGCTCTCAACCGTCCCACGAGCTAAACCCCGTAACACCTACCATGATCTTCAAATGGCCACAAAAAGCTTTTCTGGTGAGCATTTGATTGGTAAGGGAAGATTTGCATCTGTTTATATAGCGATATTTGAAGGCAAATTAAGAGTTGTTGCGGTAATAGTATCGAGCAATCAAGTGAGTGGAACTTCCAATGCATTCTTGGTTGAATGCAATGCCTTGAGAAACATCCGGCACCGAAACCTTGTAAGGATTTTGACATCATGTGCTAGTATGGATCATGAAGGTAACATCTTCCCAGCAATTTTGTTCATATATTTTGCTAATGGAAGCTTGGACAATTGGCTGCACAACGAAAAAAGCAACTAAGTAAAAGTTTTGAATGTAGTTCAAAGATTGAATGTGGCCATTGACGTAGCTACAGCTTTGGATTATCTCCACAATCAGCGTGACAAGCCAATTATTCACCGACTTGAAACCATGCAATGTTCTACTTGACAATTGAATGGTAGGTCATGTGGCTGACTTTGGCTTGGCTAAGGAACTGCATGAAATGTCAACTAGTTTTTCGCAAGAACCAAGTGGCTCAGTTATAGTGAAAGGCACAATTGCGTATGTTCCTCCAGGTAACTTTTTTGCATCGTGAATTTTTGTTTATTATGATTTTTTATTATTTTTCATTTGGGTGATTTTTATTGATGGAGATTTATCGATGCAGAGTATGGTTTAGGTGGTCAAGCACCTGTGCAAGGAGATGTATTTGCTTATGAAATTCTTTTGCTTGAGATGTTCACAGGAAAAAGGCCAACAAATTACATGTTCGTCCATGGATTAGATCTACGGCATATGTGGAGATGGCTTTGCCTGAGAAAGCGTTTGATATAATTGATGCACAACGTCAACAAAATGGAAACTATATGCACGAAAAAATGGTAGATTCCATAGGTTTGATCCATCAAGTTGGAGTACAATGTTCAACTGCCTCACCCCATGAACGTCCAGGAATCAAAGATGCTATGAACCAAATGCAAAAAATTCGAGATTTAATTCTTAAATATAGCTAGCAGCTTCTAGCAACATATTTGCAAGAAATTGCCTTGATTTATAGATAAAAATAGTTCTTTTTTTATTTGATAAAATACAAGTAATTTTATATTCGTTGGTCGCCATTATTTATAATTTCTCGGAGTAACGCTTCATTTATACTTGCAAGAGCTGTACGAAGTAATTGTCTATAGACTTTTAAGTAAATATTCGCTAAACAAATTCTTAAAAATTACAAAGTAGGTGAGATAACCGTAAGGCTCAAAATATTACAAATAATACTGCCTAATATTTGAGGCATGTCTATAATATTGCCTAGCAGTGTTAAAGGATGAGGGGCTAGAAAAAACTTTATACAACAACAGGTTGCATAATCTCCAAGGAGTCTAAAATGACAAATACCATTTGACATAATTTACTTGCACTTAAATATTAGAATCAAGCTCAAGAGGGATAGGCATAGTAAATAAATAATAATAAAGATGATTAAATAAGAAATTAAAAAAATTAAAAAGTAAAGAAGATCACAAATATAAAAAAATTAAAATAAAAACCAAAGCCTTGCAAGGTCAAGAAAAAAATTAAAATAAAATAAAATTAAAAAGCTCAATCAAGATAGCACCGATTTATTTGTCGAATCTCCCTTAAAAACTTCACGAGCATTTCCCACTGCCCACACTTCATCAACCACCAAAGCGACTTTCTAGCTGGGATGACAAAGGCGTGTGTTAACACCCAAAGACCAGACATTTCGCAGCAACGCAAACAGCAGAAAAAATATTGAAATGGTATGCTAGCTACCTCATCTAATACATAATACATTGAGAGTTTAACGAAGTTCAAGCAAGGAACACAGAGAGGTGGTAAAGATTATATAGGGAAAAAAGATGACAATGAGTATGAAACCAGTGGTAGGAAGAAAAAGCAGACCGGTGACTAGTCTGGACCTTGACATCGACTAATGAGTAAAACAAGCACAGCGACAACGCATGAATTTGTAAACAAACTTCCTTATATGAAACCCACATCTTTTACCTCCCAACCCACGCAAAATTGGATCTTTACATTAGAGGGAATATCAGGGATAGCTCTTGTCTCTGTCAATGATGCCATAATTCGCAGCCGGACTCTCTCGCATCTCGGTTTGTGGCATCTACTACGTACTTGAGTGGTCGTGTAGTCTCACTCTCCCGTCTTTAACACTCCTCTCTGAGCAGTCAGATGATCAGTCTAGCGATTGAGTTTCTTACACACGGTACCAAATATATGTTCATACTCTTTCAAATAAAAAATGCTCATACTGTCGTTTGAAGTCGATGGCAGTGATTGCCATCCACTTGGATTCAGTCGGACTTGTCTGATTCAAACTCAAATTAATATTAAGCTAGTCTAAATGTTTCTGTGTGTGCTGGTCTTAGTTTTTAGAAAAAAACTCTCTGTTGAATAAAAAAATAAATCATAATAATTTAATTTTTTTTGTTGTATTTTGATTATTTATATAATTTGCTGTTAATCACAACTCGACTATTCTGATTCTTGGTTTATTAAAAAAAATTAATACATTACTCATATTTTCATAAAAATACATAAATTTTTTTATGATACATATTGTCATCATTTATAATAAATATATTATTTGTTATAAGATATAATATATGTAACACAAAATTATATAAGAAGAAAAAAGTTTTATTTATTGGATTTCCTTTTGAGACTCTAAATGGATATTAATAAAGACATGGATATTAATAAAGACCCGAATTCAATATGTTTTGGACTGGCATGAGTTGGGTACTTCGACCTGGTATGTAACTCCCTAAATCTGATTTATAAATTTAACCACATCCAACGGCATTACAAACAAAATAAAAACCGACAACTAACGCACGCAGAGAGAACATATGAACCGGACAACCATTCAATTTGTCAAAAAATGAAAAGAATTTAATTGATGCCGAACCAAAAGTACAATTAAACATAAACAAAAAACATATAAATGATATCCTTACACATTTTAAGGTGAGGCTTTAAAAAACAACCTATATGCAACTCTAATTCACAAATCAGTAGATTAGTGTGGCGTTTTAATTTCCATTTTTTTAATTAAATTTTTGGGTACTATATTTTACCTCAAAAATTCAAATATTATCACCAAGGCTAAAGTTTAAATATTTTAACCAAATTGGCAACTTAGTGATTTAGATGGGCCTAAATTGAGTTAAAAAACCCTCAAATTATTAAACTTAGTTAATCGCATTGAATTGGTGGAAGAAATCCTAATTTACCTGACTAATTAGTTTTAGTAAAGTAATGGAAAAGAGTTTTAGGTGGATAATTACTTTTACCATAGTTTAAGTTTATTTAAGTAAGGTAGAACCTCTCTAATTGCTGAAATAAGTTATTAATTTTTTTTCCACTTCCCCAGGTATGAAATTGTTAGCTTTAATTCCATATTTTATTTAAGTTAGTGAAATAGTTGTGGAATTCTTAATTCATTTTCAATAGATTGAATAAAATAGTTCTTATGCAGAGTTTTAGGACTCACTTTAATAAAGTCAAATACATATCAATTGGTAGTAATTGAGGTGGTTTCATTTCATTTTGTTGATATTATAAAGGTTAGGTTGTGAAGTCTCTTGATTTCTTATTGTACATTAAGAAGTGATGATATTTATATGCATCTTTTTATTTGTTGAAATAATTATATATTTGTGGGAGGTGTTTCCACCTCAAATGTGATCTCTAAGCGTAAGAAATGCATTGTGGATATGAAGATTGATTTCAGCCTATGTTTATTTAAGTGTGTGGTGCCATTGGGGTGTGAATGTGGATTCTGTGGTGCCATTGGTTTAGCCACCGTTTGTGAAAACTTACAAGGAGATTCCTTCTTTGAATTTCAAATAAATTATTTACTACATTTCTCTTCCAATGCCTTTTATATATATATATATATATATATATATATATATATATATATATATATATATATATATAAGGGTCGGGGGCTGTACTGCAGCACAGCCAAGATGGTTGTGCTGCAGTGTTTCAGCCGTTGGATCAAATCCAACGGCTGAAACAAGCCCCCACTTCCCCTTCTCCAGCAATAAAAAAAAAAAAAGTTTCTAACGGTGGCGTCGCCGCTGGCCGCCGCATCGCTGCCACCCCGCTGACACGATGCCATCCCGGCCGACGCCGCCACCCTGGCCGACGTAACCGCAGGGGACGGGGCGGCGGATCTAGCCGCCCCACCTCTTCCCCTGCCGCCCCGCCACCGGGCGACACCACCGCGTCCCCCGACCGCCACCCCGTCCCGCACCAGCCACCCCGCAGCGGGACGCCCACCCCCGTCCCCCTCCCGCCACCCAGTCCCCCGCCCGCCACCCCGCTACGCGATGCCCCCCCATCCCCAGTCCCCCGCTCGCCACCCCGCCGCGCCCCCTCGGCCCCCGCCGCCACCCAGCCGCGCCCCCCTCGGCCCCCGCCACCACCCCGCCGCGCCCCCTCGGCCCCCACCGCCATCCAGCCGCGCCCCCTCGGCCCCCGCCGCCACCCCAATGCGCCCCCCTCGGCCCCCGCCGCCACCCCTCTGCGCCCCCCTCGGCCCCCGCCCGCCACCCTGCCGCACCCCCCTCGACCTCCGCCCGCCACCCCGCCGCGCCGCGCCCCCCGTCCCCTGTCGCCGCTGCCCCACCCCCCCCCCCCCCGGCCGTCGTCGTGGCCAAGGCATCCTTCCCGCCACCTCCACCGTCGCTCCTACGGCAGCGCCACCCCCTTTTTTTGATCTTGGCCGTTGGATGCTGATCCAACGACCAAGATCAAACTCCACATAGTCAAGATGGCTGTGTTGGAGTACAAGAACCTTTTTTCCTATATATATATATATATATATATATATATATAAACACACACACACAAATATGCTACTATACGCTGCAACGTTTTGCAGCGCATAGGCAGCATATTTGTAAATCGGCCGTTGGATCAAAATCCAACCTCGGACAATGTTTTTTTTTTTTTTTTGCCTTCTACCCTCCCCACCACCGGTTTCTGCCGCCGCCCCGGCCACACCCCGCCCACCATCAGCCCGCCTGGCCACCAGCCCCGCCTGCAGCCGCCATCCCCCACCGCCACTGTCTGTAGCCACGGAGGCAACCCCTGCGTCGCTTCCCCCCACCCCTCCGGGCCGCCACCTTCCTCCCCTGCCCCGAGCGCCACCGTCCGCCAACCCCCTGGCCTGCGTTTCCCCCTCCCTGAGCTCCACCATCCGCCAACCCCCCGGCTAGTGTCACGGCCTCGCCGCCCCCCCCCAACCCCCCTTGCTCGCTCGCAGTGAGCTCAGACTGCTCACGGCCGCCCGCGCCCCGCCACCGCCACGCGTTTTCCAGTCGGGCCACCAACCCCCGAGCGACGACAGTATTGGCGAGCGGCCGGCTGGCCGCAAGTTAGCCGGCGGTGGGATTGCACCGCGAAATAGGGGGAGGAAGAAACAGGGGAGGGTATTTTGTAATAAAAATTTGATTCAGGTCGGAATTGAGTCAAGTTTTTATTAGGAAATAAATTTTAAAAAGAATAAAATAATTTCGTTAAAAATAATTGACTCAATCCCGACTTAAGTCAAGTTAATATTATGAAGTAAATTTGAAAAAAATAAAATAATTTTATAAAAAAACTTGACTCGATCTCAACTCGAGTCAAGTTAAGATTATAAAATAAATTTTAAAAAATAAAATAATTTCGTAATAAAAACTTAACTCGAGTCGGGATCAAGTCAAGTTTATATTACTAAATAAATTTTTTAAAAATAAAATAATTTCGTTAAAAAAATTTGACTCTATCCTAATTCGAGTCAAGTTAATATTATGAAATAAATTTAAAAAAATAAAAAAATTTCATAAAAAAATTTGGCTCGATCTCAACTGGAGTCAAATTAATAGTATGGAATAAATTTTTTAAAAAATAATTTTTTAATAAAAACTTAACTTGACTCAGGATCGAGTTAATAATATGAAATAAATTTAAAAAATATAAAATAATTTTGTTATAAAAACCTAACTCGATCATGTGCGGTATCGAGTCAAGTTTTTATTACAAAATAAATTATTACCCAATAAATTTTTATTACAAAATAAATTTTAAAAAATAAAATAATTTCATAATAAATTATTTTAATTCAAGTCGGGATCGAATAAAGTTTTTATTACAAAATTATTTTATTTAATTTTTTTGTAATATTAACTTAAGTTGGGATCGAGTTAAGTTTGTATTATGAAATTATTTTATTTTTTAAAATTTATTTTATAATATTAATTCGAGTCCGATCGATTAAAATTTTTATTACCAAAATACTCTCTCGTGTTTCTTCCTCATTTATTTTGGCGTGCCACCCCCTACTGGCGACCTTGCTGCCAGTTGCCTGCTGGCCAACAATGTTGCCACCTCGGGGCTAGATGGACCTGCTAGGAAATGCACAGCGCCGGTTTCGTGTGGGACCAAATAAAATTTTTATTACAAAATTATTTTATATTTTTAAAATTTATTTCGTAATATTGACTCGAGCTCGTGCAGAATCGAGTCAAGTTTTATTACAAAATGAGTCACGAAGGTGTCCGACAAAGAAAAAAGGATCATTATGAAGCTCATTGGGCCTTCTTTTAAAGCTTTTGATTGATGTATATGTAAATGTTTGGCATGTATGGCATATGACTATTTGGGATATTTTGAGTTTGTATGTAGTTAGACTCCCTTATTTTGTGATGTGAATCATGATATGAGATGCCAAGCCTTTTTGTATATTCCACATTTTATGTATTGTACTAACTTGGTTGTGGGGAGGGCAATTCTTGAGTATGCAAATCTAACCCAGGTTTGGAAGTACACCATGGCAGTAGTAAGTACCAGGTTAGTATGTTAACATATGTTATTAAGCTTTTTAGCAAAAATAGAAGATATTTTTGATATAATCCGGTGGTGGGAGAATCAAAGAAAATTATCAGAAAGAAAACTTAATTTAAATACCATAACTACCCTTAAAATTAAAAAAATAGTTTTTTTAAGGAATTGTCGGCACTGTCCCTTAGCTGGGGGACCAGCCACCCATATGGGCGGCCAGACCTACCTGCCCCCATCCATCTCAGCCACTAGCAATGGCTGGTGCATGAGGCTTTTTGTTTTTTGTAAAAAAAATTTTTATGTGTAGTAACCAATAGTCGTTGGCATACAGCCACGACTTTTTAAAACAATTTTAAATGAGAGTATTTTAGACATTTCTTGCTTTCCCCCTTTTTTTAATAATTATGCCTAGTTTTCCCCCCACTTAGTAAAATAAAATTTTTTTCTCTTTTCTAATAAAAAGCTCTACGTTATTTTATGTAGGATATTGTGTTTGGCTTATAATTAACAAAGTTGCTCTCACAAATCTAGCTGCTCCATATGGGGGGACCGGCCACCCCATATGGGCGGCTAGACCTAGCTGCCCCTGTCTGGTCTCAGCCGCTAGTTTGGCTTGCACTTGAGGTTTTTTGGGAAAAAAAATTTTTCGTGTATTAGCCAATGGCCGCTAGTAGACGGCCTTGACTGACTCGAGGGGGGGGGAGGGGCGGCCCTAGGGTGGGCAGTTGCCGAAGCAAGGGTGATTGTTTGACCGTCCATTGTTATTTTTTTAAGTGTATTTTAGACAATTCTCGCTTTCCCTATTTTTCTAATAATTATGCCTAGTTTTCCCGCCATTTAATAAAATAAAATAAAAAATCTCTTTTCTAGTAAAAAGCTCTACGTTATTTATGTAGGATATTGTGTTTGGCTTATAAACAACAAAGTTGCTCTCACAAATCTGTGTGTATCAAAGCCCTGCACCTGGTCGATATTAGGTTCTTTTTTTCGGGGAACACTTGGCTTATTACACTAAATGCTTGCAAGAAAGTGGCCAAGTGTTCATTTTGGTTTTGTGGACACACAAAATATGAAATGTTGTCATAATTGTGCAGGAAATATTGTGTTATAGGTTAGCTTTGTGAAATTATTAGTTTATTGTGTTGCTCTATGATTGTTAGCATTAGGACAGAGTTTTTAGGCAAATTGAAGAATTTTCGATATCCAATTTACCAGAGAGACTTTGGCGAGATTTTGATTAAATCAGATTGTTTAAGCAAATTCAAGAATTTTCGATATGCAATTTACTAGCGATACTCTGGAGAGATTTTTATTAAATCAGAGAGTCTTTTATAAAATAGAGTTGCATATAAGTGATATTTTTTCAAGCATCAGTATATCATTTTTATGTTTTGTGTTTCTTTTTGTTTGTGCGTTTGTTGGGCATTAATTAAATTCCTATAATCATTTGACATCTTCAATAGTTATGCTCCATAGGATTTTCTCTTCATTTGTGGTTTGGTTTTAGTTTGTTTTTAATGTCGTTGGATCTACTTAAATTTATTAAGCCGAAAAGCTAAGTTACCGGATTTATACAGTGGCAACCCTAAGTTACAAAACTCACCTTATTAATTTGTCTCACCTAAGTAGTATACTGTATGCATACCCTGAATCAAAAGAAAGGACAGAATGTGTTTTGTTTTCCATCCAATTATACAGAAAAATAGAGCTTGGGCATTTAATGTTCAGACAGGCTGCTATGTTGAGGAGACTCTGACGATAATTTTACCTTGTAAAGATTCAGGGGCTTATGCGTTTGCCTGGTTGATTAGGTACCCGAGGCAACTAATTGTATGGAATTAAGCCGAGCGCCATGAATCCACATTTTGCTTGTGGGGCTCCTGGGCAACTTCTCTTTTGTGTAATGAGTTGAACTGTCAGGAAATCTGTTTGCAGGGTTCCTGCAAGAAATCAGACGACCAATGCTGCCATAGCTGGTGGGAATCCAAAGAGGCAAGCGTCGCATAAGTATCCTATAAGGATATAGCCCTGACTCGAGGGGAAGAATCTGAGTGCGCTGGGCTTGTTGACGTGCATGAGCCAGGGCCGGACCCGACTTATCAGACTTCGGCCGGTTCAGCCTCGTGCCAATTGGCAGAGAAATTCCACAATAAGTAATAAAGATATTATTTAGAAAATTACAACATTAAACGTAGACTTTTTTACCAAAAACAATAGAAATACATTTTGAAATTAATTGTCTGTGGGAAAATCATGTTAACTACTAATAACCTCACTTAAGTTAAGTTGGGCTTGTTTTGTACTTTCATTTTAAAAAATTGAATTGGCAGGACCATCGAGTTGATATGTTGATCTGCCATTTGCCGAGCTTTAAATTTTACTAAATGTGTACATTGAAGCCTAAGAGCTTGGCCACATCTGATCGCAGTCATTAATTTTGTCTAAAATATTGTAACACTTGGCCCTGTTATGCCAGATTTGGCGGACCGCTCTTTGCTAAAACTAGTCGACAAAAGCTAGCCTTGCTGCACTTGGCCAAGGCGGCTGAGTCGTCTTAGTTTTGTTTAAGTTGGGCTGATTTTAATTAAGAGCTAATTTGAAGTAGACCATTATAAAAGTGCTAATCTAATGAGTCTAGTCGAGTGAACGCTTAAGCTATATTCAAACTCGCGACTCAACTTGTGTATTTTGAGTTTTAGTCAAATTTGAAAGGATTTGAGATGACTCAACTTGTGTATTTTGAGTTTTAGTCAAATTTAAAAAGATTTAAGATGAGTCAAATTTGTGTTGATTGAGCATAGAAAAGTTCGAGTATTATTAATGTATATATATATATATATTATATAATTTGAGATAAAATTAATTATAAAAATTTAAACAGTTTAATTTCAATTTAAGTATAAGCAAAATAGTTATGTTCGGGAATATATTCTATATGTTATCATTTAAAATCATTATTATAATATAATTTTTTCATTTTATTTGAATGGCTAAATAAACATATGAAAATATTATACCTAATATAAAATATCGAATTTTGAATCGAGTCGATCCAAGCGAAAGAATAATCATACTTGTATTCATTTGATTTGAGTCGAATTTAATAAACTTGATTTACATGTCGAGCTCAATCGAGCTGTTAATAATCCTAGGCCATCGTTAGAAAATTTTCTCCTTTTCCTGCTCCTCCTGCGAACCATTGTCCATTCCAGTGTAATTTTCAAAAATATTTCTCCATAAAAAGCTCAAAACTTTATTACATAGGCCCCTACAAATATTTACACAAAACTACTTGCATAACCAAACAATCTTTACTAGCTCCTTTGGGTTGAAAGTCTCCTGTCTCCACCACCTAACCTATACTTGCATTAATTTAATAATAAATGCCGAATGTACATAAAATTACTCATTATTAGCTTAATCTGATATTAAAATATCTCTCAAAATAAATCTAATAAATACTCAAATAATATAATAATTTTTTATTTAAATAAATAATTTTATATTCCTCATAAAGTTGTCTCTTTAACCTTAAAATATCAATGTACAAGCTATATTACTTGTTCATATTAATAAAATCATTTTTTTAGAGCCTATTTGGTTGACATGAAAATTTTAAAATAATCTGCCTTACTAAAAATAGTTATGTTTATTGTATTTCATGTAGAAAATAATATGAAATTAATTATTTTATATACAAATTAAATATAATTAAATCTAAAGGAGAGTACAAAATAATCTTGATATTTATCTTATTTGGTTCACCTATGTATTATTCCTTAAGTAAAAATACGCCCCCACCCCCCTTACCCGCACCCCCTCTTTCTTATCGCAATAGGTAACAAAAAGAGGAAATATTTTTTTGCACATAGTAGAGCACATAGGTGGGCCACTTAAAAGAAATCTTAATTAATTTGAACACAAAACACATTGCAAGATCTCTTAACTTTATTTTGCATCCAATATCTTCTAGTGTAAAATTTAGTTTATAAGTGAGAATGTGCATAATGATTTTCAAATTATTTAATTATAATTTGAAGGGATGACTTAGGTTTGTCATGTTGCACTTGGGCTAGGTCATTATAGTTAGTATTAAACTCAATCCAGTATTCAATTGGATGATATGCATGACTAGGGACGTGAGTTAGGGTGTTAGACGGAGGCCAAATAAGATGTGGGCTAGGCCGCTAAACACGGGCCAAGTATAAAATTTCTAATCTAGAATTTTCTAAGGTGGGTGGATTGTGAGACTACTCAAGTTAGTCTTACATTCAATAACTCGTGGTGTAAAATCTAGTTATTAGTAAAAATGTGCACAATGATTTTCATGTTGGATAACCAAGCTTTAGAAGGAGTGACTTAAGCTTATCATGTTGTACTTGAGTCGGGTCATTACAGTTATCATCAGAGCCAATCTGGGACCGTATTGGATAGTGGGTTACATGAGGCAAGTAGGACATGGCTAGGCTGCTAGGCGGTCCAAGTATAGGAATTCCGAAAATAAAATTTACTAAAGTGGATTGTAACATTCCTGAGTCTCACATCGAATACCTTCTGGTGTAAGATCCAGTTTATTAGTAAATATATGTATAATTATCTTCATGTTGGTTAACCAAGCTTTTAAATAAATGACTTAAGTTAATCTTATTCTACTTGGGCCAGGTCATTGTAGACATTGTAAAAGTACAATTTTTTTAAAGGGTTTGTTTAGTTGATATGAAAGTAATATTTGTAAATGATCAAAAAATTTTAAAGTAGTTAACCTTACAAAAAATAGTTATATTTAATGTTTATTATACAAAAAGTAATATTAATTTAATTATTTTATATATATAAATTAAATATAATTACATCGAAGTGAGAGCACAAAATAATTATGATTACCTTTGTGGCCCACCGCTTCTGTGATTGAAAAAAATTTCCCCATTTCTCTTATCTTATCTTTGCTCATGAGAGAGATAATAAAAGGGGAATTTATTTTTAATTATTGAAGAGCACA
Organism: Piper betle; assembly: GCA_033002965.1. NCBI lineage: Eukaryota > Viridiplantae > Streptophyta > Magnoliopsida > Piperales > Piperaceae > Piper > Piper betle. The sequence goes on along the minus strand of JAURVB010002757.1, from coordinate 30,292 downwards.
TGGGTGGATTATTCAAAGGTAATGACGATTAATTTAAATGCAAAGTACATTGTAAAAGTAATAATTTTTCTTATAAATATATGACGTGTAAATTAATTTAGGAAGGTTGACATTTAAAATTTTCATGCTATTTATATTTCTTCCATGTTATAGAGCCTAATAAAATATTACATATTTACTAATTTTATAAGGGTTCATCATTTAAAATTTTTATTTCATTTACATTTTTAAAAGCTAACCAAACAAAACTTTATGGAGAATTGGTGACTTCTTGAATTATTGTGTGAGGTGCTTTAATTATTACAAGGTAATTCCCCACTCACTTACTTATGCACACAATGAGCCACATCACAGCAAATGGAGTTACCATCATTATTCTCTCAAGTATATCATACATAGAATTTGGGGTTAATTATAATCTTCAAAAGCACCCTTCACATGAAACAAGCATGGTAGTAGCAAAAATACTTAATAAGATTATGACTAAATCATCAAAACATCAAAAATAACAAAGATTTGTATGATCATGTTTGTATGATCTTATGTAGGTGTATGACCATTAGCATATGACCTTTTACCATGCTAGAGCAATTTTGAATGTCACAGTGCAGCACTTCAAATCCAATTTACTCCCAAACCATATAAAAAATGATACAGTTGAGTCGAGTTACATCTAACATCAGCTAACAATTATTGGGGAATTACAACAAACACTTAGAAATCACACGTAGCAGAATTTCAAGAAACACTTAGCATCCAGCATCTAGCATCTAAAATTCCTCCAAACATTTGACTCAATCGGACAATCCACAAGCACAATCACAAACAAATATAATCACAATCCAAGCAAATAAAAACACACCAAACTTTAACATGAAGATGGAGGAAAAACCATGGTGGTTACTGGCCTTAATCTACTATGATCATAATCCAATTACAATTACAATCATAATCACCATGAGAGAACAAACTCTCTAGCATCAAATAATCAAGCAAATTAACAATCAGCCAAAAGGATGATCAAGTACACAAGGAGAAAACTTGAAGACGTAAGCTTGATCGTGACATAACGACGGATTAGCAATCCATGATGGAATCCAATCACTCAATCTTCCTCTTAACAATAAGAATCATCACCTTCTCTCTACCTTGATTATGAGATCTATCAACTTAGTTTCATATCTAATACCTATTGAGATAAGATCTTATTTATAAATGAGAATGGGCTATAGATCTTTAATTTGGTTAACCACTTTTAAAGAAATGACTTAGGTTCATTACGTTACACTTTGGGCCGAGTCGTTATAAATAGTATCAAAGCCTCCCGGTGTTACATTAGATGGTGGATTGGACTAAGGATGTTGGCTAGGTTGTCAGTCACCTCTGAATGTTGTATTAGATGGTGGATTAGACTAAGGATGTAGACTAGATTGCTGGCCATAGTCCAAAAAGATCCTAGATTGGGGCTAACAACAGGCTAAGTGTAGGAATTTCAGAGGATGTAATTTTTAAGGCGGGTGGATTGTAAGGGATCCGTCAACTTAATCTCACATTTCATACCTACTGGGATAAGATTAGGTAGGTGGATTGTGAGGGATCAGGTTATATTAGATGGTGGATTGAATTAGGGATATTGGCTAAGCTGCCGGTCATGGGCCTAGGAATTTTAGGGATGCAATTTTCTAAGGTGGGTGGATTCTGAGGGATCCCTCAACTTAATCTTACATCTTATACCTACTGGGATAAGATCAGGTGTGTGGATTGTGAGGAATCGTATTATTTTAAATGGTAGATTGGACTATAGATGTTGGCTAGGCTGCCGGTCACGGGCCAATAAAGATCGTGGCTGGGAGCTAGCAACAGGCCAAGTGTACGATTTCAAGGACGCAATTTTCTAAAGTGGGTGGATTGTGAGGGATGAGATCTTTGGGTTGGGTCGTTACATTGATTTACACAAAATTATGCCTCCACGCCAAGCAACACAATGCTCATACCCCCAAATTGAGCCCCTCAAACAAGTCGACCGGATCTTAAATCAGTCAAACAGGTTTGCGGTCGAGCCTTTGCTCAAGGTTTCTTGTACCTTTATTCATCCTGACGTCTACAACAAGAAACGTCCACACCTTCGCTCAAAAATAGTCGAGCCTTTGCTTGCCGAACAAGAGCCTTGCACCTAGGGTCAACTAGCCTTTGCACCTTGGCGTGGCTTGCGCCCTTGCACGAAGGTTATGTCCAAAACGCACTCCTTGCACCTTTGTTCAAGGCATTCTTATGCTTTTGCTCAAGAACATAATTTTGTTGAGTTTTCTTCCATCCTTTAATTCATAAGAGGAGGGAACACCCAACAACAATGACTCTTCATAGCAACTTAAATATATATGTGGATATATTGTAAGGTCTTACAACTAATATAGCAGTGAGATCTAATCAGGTGTAAGCAAATCATGCTTTAATAACTATCATCAGTGGTAGTTTTAAAATTTTAGTTGTAAATAAGTATTATTACCCATGTATATCTAGTTACTCACTTAGCTGTAAGGCCTTAGAGATGATTACTTTCCTATATATATAACTTCTTGGTATCTTATGAAAGGAATACAACTTCTAAATGCACATAAAAACATGAACGCGCTAGTGCAAACAAATAAAATAGATCTTTTTTACATATGCACTATTTTTCACATAGAATTGTTTTAGCATTTTATTGCATCTTTCTTCCCGTTACGTCGCACATGTTAATTTAGTACAGTCTCTTCTTCCTTCTTTGACGCCAAGAATGATTGTTTAAACCTAGGTTTAAGTATTAGCCAGGATTGGTCGGGTATTGCCTAAACCGAACCCACTATTTAAGTTAAACTTATTAACCAAACCCAACCATTTATCCTTTAGCTTTCTAATTTCAATCATCAATACTAAACCTGTTCAGTTACCATTAGAGCAAAATCAAACCCCATTGTTTCAACCATTTCATCCTAACTAAACTAAGTCCAATAAATTCTCAATTTAATCAAACAAAATTGACAACTGGAATCCTAAAGATTTTAAAATCTAAAAGCTTTGGGGAAGTTATCTTCATTAGCATCCAAAATAAGAAAAAATAAGTTTTTTTAAGATAAAGAATATGTATAAAACTGGAGAAGTTATAATTTGTATTTATAATTGAAGGTTAGGAGTAGATGTGGATATTAGGTGTGAGGACTTCATTAAGTGCTGTTGTTCATGACTGATGCTCTCTAGACTTTATTGAAGTTGAATGCCTATTGTTCTTTACACTTTATTGAAGTTAAAATTGGTCGATCTAAGTTTAGGTTAATATTATTATTATTCAAAATATGTCAGACGATACACCTAAGATGATGCAATGGACCAAGTTACTTAACCACTAAGATTCAACAAGAAGTTTTAACAATAAAGAGGAAGTTTATAAAGCCTAGATCGAAAGTTTGGAATCACTTCACAAAATCATAGATCAAATTGCTGGGAGTGACAAAACTAGATGCAACTACTATTCCAAAGATTATGTTTATAATTCTAAAAATGATACTTCTTCACTTGTAAGTTACTTATCTTCCTATTCTAAAAAGTCATTTGGTTCAGCCGAACTAGATCTCCACTCAAGAAGCGTATAAAATAATGGAGATCAGTTATGTGCATACATATTATGCTTCTATTGCAAAGGCCATCATTGATATGATTATTTTAGATGAATTGTCATTTAGATTTGTTGAGGGTTAGAGTTTTCAAGGTTTCATGCATGTTGTGTGCCTTGGATTTTCCGTTTCTTCCTGGTTTACTATAGCAAGAGATTAGTTTGTTCGCTATGTTGATGTGTTTAATGAGTTGAAGTCTCATTTTAAAGTAATAGGCCAGAGTATCTTCATTACAACAGACGCATGGGTATCAAACTAGAATCTAAAATGTATATTCCTTATTCCTGACTTTATTGATTGTGATTGAAAATTGAACAAAAAGATATTAAATTTTTGGCCAATTCCTAGTCATAAATGAAAGCCTATATGAATGGAAGTTGAAAATTGTTTATGAGATTGAGACATTGAGAAAATATTTATTTTAACAGTAAACAATCATGTATGAAATGACAATGTTGTGCTATATTTGAAGAAAAAATTGGGCAACAAGAAAGTCCTTTTGTTAGGAGAAAAATTATTTCATATGAGGTGTGGTACATATATTACTTTTGATTGTAAAAAATGGTTTGAAAGCTAGTAGACATATTCATTTTTCGTGTTCCAAAAGTAATTAAATATGTGAAGGCATTTTTAGCTTGAAGTTTGAAGACTATATTAAGTTTGAGAAAATCAAAAGTAGGAGAATTCTGTATTTAGATGTGATTACAAAATGACATTCCCTGTACTTATGCTAGGTATTGCTATACCCTTTAAAAGAGCATTTGAAAGATATATCAAATACGATGATAGTTTTGCAAGTGATTTGACAAGGAGGCTAGCGGCGTGTCTCAAAAGATGATTGAAACAATTGCAGAGAAGTTTTTAAAATATTTTTATGATCTTCATATTAGGGTATCAGATACATTATAAGCTACATCGAATATATTTTTCAATCTAGTTAATCACGCCTACATGATTTTGAGAGGTGGAAGGCAAACAAGACACCTAATTATGTGCTATGGCAATAAAAATAATGAATAAGTTTTCAAAATATTGAAGTGATGCGAACAAAAAAACTTATTGATGTATATTATAGTCATATTTGATCCTCGCTCCAAGTTTCATTACTTTTGGTTTTGCCGTGAAAAAATATACGGGATAAATTTGGGTGATAAGTCAGATGGATCAACCATGAGTATTCTTGGTAGCTTTACGAAGAGTAGAAGAGATTACTCCTTTCGAGTACATGACGTGGTTTTGTAACAGGTTGCCCTGTTACGTCCGCAAGTCAGAAGGCGATGGTGGGGACATCGGCCAGAGAAGATGCCGCAGTCAGAGACGAGAAGCCGTAGAGAGCGGTTCTCTGAAGGGAAATTTTATTTTATAATAACACCATATTATAACTCAGCACCAGTTTTATCTGGTCAAGGTTTTGTAGCTATTAGGACAAGCCCATTACAACCAAGCCCATAGAACAACAGCCATTCTACTAAAACTACGCCGAAGAAGAAGAAAAAGTACTCACTTTTGCAAAAATACAGGCAAGAAAAACTAAGATGGTACTTCTGGTTATTGCAATCATACCGATGCAATTGCCCAGAAAAAATCATACGGAAACAAATCCAACGTCTCTACTGCCCTTAATTAATCAACATATGAAGCGATCTATGGTTGAAAGTAAATCAGTCCATGAGAAATAATAGAAGTCTTTTAAGAGGACAGCTTTTTGACCGAAGTTGCAACAATTTAATGGTCGTAAATATTTGTGTTTATAACTAAGCAACTTGAAACTTAATATTTCTTTGGAATGGTAAAATAAATTGGTATCACAGAGAAAAAGGACTGAACTGATCTGTAATATTTTGACTCAGCTTAGCTGCTCGTAAAAGAGTAACAGGATTTAAAATATGCACATGAATTTCTGTTCTAAAATTGCTAGGATGACAAGCTGTGTAAAAAGACTCGTGCAATACGCATTCTATATTTTAAATTTATTTTAATTTATTTTTCTTGAAATGTAAAAAATTTATATATAACAGAGATTAAAATTTTTTATTGATTTTTTTGAAGAATTTATTTTATTAGTTTGAATTAAATTGATATGGGATTGTTACTATACCGACATGCTTTAGCCGGTCGAGGGTTGCTAAAAAATACAGAAGATATAAAAATAAAAATTCAAGCATATATATCAAAACATAACATATAATTATATTTGAGGTATAATATAATGAAAATAATTAAATATAAAATTTAAATATCTAAATATCTCTAAGAAATTATTAACTATAAAATAAATCATATTATATTAAATATATCATGCAACAATAACATAAGGTAAATTACCTATACAAAAGCAAGTCCCACAGCTTCCAAATTGTTTCTTATAGTCACAATTATAATTCAAATAATATAAAGAAAAAATATGATTTTATTCATCAATTCTTCCAACCATAGTTGGTAAGGGAACCGCCAACCGCATCTTTAACTAGTAGTCTAAAGTTGCTCACCTACGGCCACAAAATTGTATTAATGATAAAACTACTAAGTCGTATAATTATATAAAACAAATTAATATATTTCATATCATTATTTATCAAGTCTTTTAGTGAGTATAAGCCTATGTCGATCTCCAATTATACCATGAGGGGTGGCCACCCTATTCAGCCACAATCTCATGTATGCGCACGCACTCTAAGAGGTTTACGACTTGTAATTATTAATATTTGTCATTTGCCCATCCTTTCAGTATCACAAGTATATAATGAGTCATCTTGTGTCATTGTGCTCTATCACCCTTTTTCGCCATGGGGTAAATATTTTATCTTTCAAATAATTTTAAAGGTGTGGCCCCCTATCGAACTTAGTCAATTCCTTGTCCCTAGTTGCGCTCGATGGATGGCAATCAAATCTGGGCACAGTGACAAAAAAGAATAATATACATTTTAAGTAGTTATACGGATCTCAAATCACAACATAGCTGAACCGATGCGCGAGCAACAAATACGGACTCTAATCTAAGGGAAAAGAATTAAATTAGATCCTATATAACAAGATCTAGATGAATCTCAAGAATGCGGCATGGAATGATAACAAGCTCCATGGAAAGACAATAAATTGACAAAAATAAATTAATAATTAATTTATAAATTCATAAATTTATAATCATATTAAAAATTAAACCACCTAAAAGTTAGTAACAATTAATTCAAATTGTAACCCACCATCCAATAACTATTATTAAATATTTACTAATCTCTTCATAAAACGCAATAATTTATTTCCATCCACTTAACTAAAATTGTATCCATGACATAAATACTTTATAAACATGATAACACATTAATGCCTAACCCTTTTTAAATTAATTAATTATTCAAATCAAGATTCACCCCTATCTAATGATAAAATAGTTATTGACTTACTAGGATATATTTTCCATGACACGTTAATTATTTAACTAAGGAAATCGTATTAGTCCTAAAAATTTATATTACCATTTTCACTATTAATTAAATCACACTTAATTCTAATTAAGAAATGACAATAACTTATTCTTTCAATAATAATTTGATTATATATTAACAACAATTTATCAACTTTTCATAACTCTAGTTAATCATCCTAAAATATATTAAATCATCATATCCAATTATTTACTATAGTTTGCATTAAAATTTAAAGGATATCACTCTTAAGATTATTTAAATTACTTAACTCGTTAAATGTTTGAACTTTAATTATTTTATCACATGCTAATAAGATTCAAATGTTTGATGCTTATTATATTATTGTATTTTATTAACCCATTTTTTCTACCATAATTGACTAATTGAACATGACCAACTATATTAAACTTGTGTTTAAAGTTAAACTTGAAAAAATAAGTTTAATAATAACTCTATCATGAATGACCTGTAATCAATATTAATACAAAATATTTATTTTAGACATGATAAAATATACTAACTTTATCTTATGAATCAATTATAATATAATATTATTTACACTTAATTTATTTATTAGCAAAATTCAATAAACAAGCATACCCATCGGACTAGGAATAGATTGAAAGGTTCTAATTACCCCATATTACAAACTTTAATTAACCAATTATTAAAATAATTAATTTTACTTATTTTGTGTTTAATTTTTAATTCTTGATTATAGTTTAATAATAATTAGATTATAATTAACTAGTATTACATTGATGGTAAATGTTAAAATTTTACTTCATTAATTACTAATAACTACTCATATTTACTTATAAACTTATAATATATAAATCTGACTATAAACCATTAATCTATATTGTAATCTGAAACTATCCATGGATTAATAGGGTTTGTTTAAACTAACCATGATTATTTACAGGCATAAATTTGTTGTTAATTTAATCACCATGGCTATGAAGTATAAGGAGTACCGATCATGCAACCCAAGGCAAAACAAAAGAAAAAGAACTGTCAGGGTGGAGGGTCGTACACAGCACGACGCCACACACGTGAATAAAATTCATTTACCCAATACTACTAAACAACTAGTAACCCCCAGATGGGAAAAATAACCCTTTAAACAAATCAACAATGTAAAAAAGAACAAAGAATAGAAAGCTATCCATAGAAACATCACAAACTAAACTTAAAATAAGCATAAATGACATGAACAAGGGGAAGGAAGAAGGAAAAGAGAAGGGAAGGCGAAAATACCAAAGAGAGAGGAAGAGCGTGGGGAATTGATGTAGGTGGGAAAGAAAGAAAGGGCAATGGCGGTAAAGGGAGACAACCCATTTATAAATGTATATTAATACAAGGAGCGTCCAACCCCCAACGCTAAAATTTTTCCGTCAAATCGTCCATCGTCCCAACCTTCCTATCCATACCCAAACCAAGTACATCCCAAATAAAATAATGCAAATATTTTTAGGGTTTTTACGATTACTATAATAGAGATTTCTAGTTTGGGTAGGGGATAATATTCCTAACATTAATTAAAAAAATAATCCTATTTTTAGCACCAACTATATATATGTATTAAATTAATTAAAATATCAATATAATAGAGAATTATGTAATCTTATGCTTACTTAAAGAATGAGGTGGGGGAAGAAAAGAATGAGGTGGGGGTTTATTCTCTTTCAATAGGTTTCCAACTTTCTTGTGCGGTGGTCGATCCTACCATAGTTTTATAGACCCCCTAATAATTATTTAATTTTATTATTGTTATTTATTATAGGAAAGAGTTGGACTATAATTTTACTTAAATTGAGAATTTTAAAAATATTAATAAATTTTAATATATTTATAATTATATGATCAAATTAAATTATGTTAGTTAATAATATATACTTAATTTAGATTTTTACAAATTTTATATATTTAATTATTTAAATATTATTATTTCTTATTTAAAAAACTTAGAGTACAATTCTATTCTAATTCAAAAAAATTAAAAAATAAATTACATTTAGTAATTAAAATTTTATAAGTTTTAAAAATAATCTTAGAGTACAATTCTATTCATTATTTTATTTAAAAATAATATAATGATATTTTTATATATTATTGATAAGTTTTAAATATACCACTTTTACTAGTAAAAAATGGATCTTTTGTCATTGAAATTTTGCCAAAGAAAATTTTGGCAATAAATTTGCACCGAATTGTTGTTGATATTCAGTGATAAAATAATTTATTATCAAATGATCACCAAAAACTTCTTGTCACATTTTTTTCAAATTACTCACCGAATTAGCACCAATATTTTATTGACAGTTTAGTTAGTCACCGAATATACATTGTTTTTGGGTGTTAAAATTAACAACACTAAAAATTAGCCACTGAAAAATTAGTTGTCGCTGACAATTTAATTAGTTACTAGATAACGTTGTTTTCTGTGTTAAAATTAACAACACCAAAAAGTTAGCCACTGAGAAATTAGTGTTATCTTTTTTTATTCAAATTAGTCAACGAATTATTACCAATATTTCGGTTACAATCATTCAATAGATTCGGTAACAAATGTGAAAAAAATTAAAAAAAGTTAGCGCTCTCGCGCACGTGCACACGCGGTTCGCCCACGCGGGGCGCGGCCATTAAGTGGTCGCGCCCCCACGACCACTTAATGGCGGCGTAAACATGCGGCCCAATGGGCCCCGCGGCCGCGTTGCCCCCGCACGGACGGCCGCCACTCCCGATCCCCTAAACCACCTCCGCGTCCAACCCCTGCCTGGCCAGCCTCCGCCCCCAACCACCATCGTGACCTCTCGGCACACCGCTGCGTCCCGCCCTTCTGCCGCAAAACCGAACGGCGGCCCCAGCTGCTCCGCACCCACCACCGTCCCTGCTTACTGCCATCCCCGGCCGCCCCTCCGCTCCCCAGGAACCTTACCGCATCCCTGCAGCTTCCCGCGACCGTCGCCCCACGACTAGAGCGCCCGCAGCCCACCGGTCCCACGACGACCACCTCCCGTCCTCCCCTCCCGCAAATGGCGCCTCTGCGGCCCGCCGACGGTCCGGTCTTGCACCCCCAAGCCACCCTCCCCCTACCACCGCGGCCGGCCCGTTTCACACGGGCGCGCTGGCCCACTCAAGTGCTGCGCCCGAGCGCACGGGGCCATCTGGCGCCATGCGTGGCCCCCGTGCGGGCGAGCCACCACTGGCGCGCTGCGCAGGGAGCCATTGTTTTTTATTTTTTTAAAATAAAATTTGTCCCCCCAGAATTGTCACTTACAATATTGATGTTAAAATTAGTTTGCTCCTTTAAAATTCCATGACAAATTTTAACCATTGAATTATATCATAAATTTATATGTTTTTTCATCACGGTGGCAATTTAGTGATAATTTATAACTAATTTTGGTCATTAAAAATATTTGTTGACAATTTATTACCGTTTTGTCATTAAACCTAATTTATTTCCGAAGCTATGTTACCGACATATTGGAAGGCAAATTTTGGCTTTACCAACGAAAATGGACTTTTAATGCTATTTTCCCAATGTTTGGCTAGTTTATTTAGAACAGTGCGGAGAGTTTTTATTATAGGCATAAGAGGAACAACTTTTAATTAATAGGGAGTGCAATAATAAAATTTAATGCAAGTTTTTTGTTATTATTTATTAAGAAAATATGTGCTCTCTATATTTATTAAGAAAACATCGGCCCACAATTATCTCAAAAAATAAAAACTTTGGTAACCCGTTATGGTATTAAGGTAATAATAGAATTGTTATTACTAGTTACATCATTGTAATACGAATTGCCATCAATCAGGTGGCAGAAAAGTACCCCTTATTGCTAATATCGTAAGTCTTCAACCCATTTTCAATTTTTTAGCCATTGTTTGAAAAATCTACTAGAAAACTAATTGATGGCCATGGCGGCATCAAAGCTCCTCCCACCGATATTTCGGTCCTCACAATAGGCATTTTATTATTGTAGAAGTCCACGTTAAAAGTAGACTTTAAGTTATTCGTTTTATCGCCGACGTCATAGAGCCATGGACACATGAATCATTTGGATCTTTTCAACTGAACTTCGAATAAATAGTCAACGGGACTTCACGAGTGGATCGCAGGAATTCTATCAAGAGAACAAGGTTGTTGCATATAGTGTTGCCAAACAATTCCGATAAACAAGGTACCAACCCCGCCCTAAGCTTAAAATATTGAGTTTTTGTTCAATTATATGGGATTTGGGTTTACGGATTTAGGTTTTTATTAGTTCTGGCTTTATGTCGAGTCTAGGTTCGGGTTTCCAAGAACTCGAGCCTTTTAAGGACATGAACCTAAAAAATATTTAATTTTTATTTTAAAATTTAATTTTCCCTTATATAATATTGTATATATAATATATTTCCTAAAATATATTTATTTTATTATAAATATAAGAATAATTATCATAAAATATTTAAATTTGTGTGTATTCACATATATTCTAAATTAGGTTCAGGTCGGGTTTGTGTCTTAGTTAAATAATATATATTTTGATTTAAGATTTAGAGTTTAAAATTTGGGTTTAAGTACTTAGTATTGGGTCAAGTCCGGCAAACTCAGCCCGAACTGACCGTTGGCAACACTAATTGTGTTTTCGGTCTACCTACATTAATGTCCACAAAAGCAAATGATTTTGTGAAGCATTTTTAGCAACACCAAATGATACTATACCAATCAAAGCTTAAACATCTACAGCTTCTATCCTCTCTCAGCATTGGAGATGTGACAGATGTCAAAAACTTCTCGGTACAGCAGAAGTTGGGAAAGGATTATATAACATACTTGGCAAATGGGAGGCCGTATAGTGTGGTTTGGATATGATCATTAATTAACGTAACCGTTCAGGAATATCCATATATAGTGTTGCCAATAAAGGTACTAATTGAGTGAGTGAGCCGAGCTCGACTTGTGTTCGAACTCGGCTCGAATAGTTCGAAACTCGTTCGAACTCGACTCGAGATCGAACGAGTTTTGAACATATATGCTCGAGTTTGACTCGAATATCTTTTATGTGTTCGAGCTTGACTCACGCTCGAATACACTTAAACTGTTTAATTTTTCCGAGCTCGAACCCAGCTCGTTCGTGAGCTCGAAATCGGCTCAATTATAAGTCAAAAGTCCCTCACTTGAAAAAAATGCACTCAATGTGGATTGAACGGGTTCAACCTTAAGGTCACCAACTTTGAATACTTACCATCTCAACTATTTCACTTCTTTGTTATTATATTGTGTGTGTATATATATATATAATAAATATAATATAATATAATATAATATAATATAATATAATATAAAACTATATTATTATATTATTTTATCGAGTCGAGTTTGAGTCGAGCTACTAGTCGAATTCAAGTCGAGTTCGAGTTATAACTGAGTCGAGTCGAGTCGAACATGACCTTGCTCAAGCTCGGCTCGTAAGATTCGAGTTCGAGTCGAGTTCGAGCTCGAGCATTTAAATGTCAAGTTTCAAGTCGAGTCAAATTGAGCCGAACGCTAAATACTCACAAGCTGGCTCGCTCAATTAACAACCCTAGTTGCCAACGGGTCCAAGTTAACAGGGTACCCGACCCGACCTGAAATTTTTGCGTTGGTCTGGGTTTAATTGTTCGGGTAGCTCATTATACCGAAAACATATAGGGTCGGTTTCGGGTTCTTCATTTCCCGAAACGATAATTAGCTGACCCGATTGTTTGGTTTGTTTACCTTAACAGCCCAAGCTGTCATATCGCTTTCCCGTGAACCCTAATCTACCGCACGCCACTTTGCCCCACGGGAGAAGCATCCACCCTGCCGGCTGCCCGTAAGATGCTGCCGAACTGATGGTTTATCGACTCTAGGCAACGCTAGTTTGGTACTTAGACCACCCCAACGGCCGAAGACATCCGCTGCTACTGTCGGGCACCTTGTCTTGTTGAATCTTCACTTGACTTATTTAAATCTGTTGTATTTGATCCTTTTGGTTCTTTATTTTCAAATGTCCTTTGTAGAAAATTGAGGACATAATTCATTTAAGTCTAAAGCGGCTAGAAATCAGTACGTATACATCCTCAATTTACTTTTTATCGCATGTGAGATTGGGATTCGCTAAATAAAGATTTAGTAACGACACCGGACCAAAATAGTATGCATAATGGGTGTAACGGTTATTTTTTTAAAAGTAGTTAATTAAGTTATAGATTTATATTTCATTATCACTTTATAAACAAGATCTTATCCCATTAAATATTAAATGTGAAATTAAGTTAAAGGATCTCATAATCTACCCATTTTAATAAATTTCGTTTTCAAAATTTTTATACTTGGCACACCAATAACCGGTAACATAGTTAACATCTCTAATCTTATCTAATTAAATATTATATATAATACTAAACTGAGATATCTCACATAAATTAACAAGGGGAAAAAGTACTTTGTACGAATTTCCTGGCCTTCTACGTTTTCTGTCATTTATCAAGCTCAAGAAAAGGGCAAAAAATATTTGTTGCTATCAGATTGCAAGGATTTGGTTAATTTTTTCACAAAAAATGTATTATTGTATAGGAAGGAAAAAACTTATCTCTTGGGGACCAATGCCACGACTTTCTTAACACTTAGATTAATATTGCTGTTTGGTGGACTGATAGCGCTTTTAACATTCATGCCCACAATTTTGCTTCTTTTGCAAAATCTTTATTATGCTCTTCTCAATTAATTTTGTGGGTTCAGTTTGGTTTGGGGTCTTTGATTTGGGGTTTGGTTCGAGTCAAGTTCTAAAGAACAAAATGATATACATCTACCAAATCAGGTTTAGGTTTGGGTTTTTTAAATGGTTCAGGTTCTGGAATATCCATCCCGACCCGACCCAATGACAACACTATCCATACATATCCAATTCTAATCCAAATATTATATTTATTTAATTTATATTTTATACGTGATCCGACCTCATCTAACATGGAATGGACCCATATTTCATATATTTCCATTTATAAATATAACATCTTTAAAACATATATATATATATATATATATATATATATATATTAACACAAGACAAAATTGCATAACAAAAAAATAATTTAAAAAATGTTAAAATTCTATTTTTTATAATATCATCAACAAGGACGGTTCAAAACACCTAAAATATTTAAATATTTTTAAATATATTATATACTCGAGTAGTCTAAAGACTCTAAATAATCATATGTATCCAAAACAAATTTGACCCGATCCAAAAAATTCTAATATGGATTGTATTTATAAATATTATATATATGAACTTATCCCTAATTAAGAAGATTAACCTAATAATTTCTCGATTGAACAGAATACAAATGGGCCTGGCCTGGCCTGGCCTGGCCAGGCCATGTGTACAATTTACCTCAAGATTGAATCTTGGGAGGACAGGGGGAGCCCATCCATGTGTGGGCATGTGAGTAGTTCCACGGTCTAGTACGAACATGCGAGAAGCAGGGCACACACTGTATATTTGACAATTGGACTGTGTGATTAATTTAAGTCCAAGCAGTTGCCCTTTGGAATTGTGTATAGAGTATAAACCCTTCTCATCAAAAAGATATCAACAGTTCCCAGCCGCGCTTCTGCCTCCGGTCCCCGTACCCTATCCACCCACCCCTCCAACGCTCATCGCTGCATTATTGTACTCATTTCCCAAGTTCCCATTTCCAGTGAGAGGTAGAAGAGTAGAGATTGAGTGTGAGAGCAGAATTTAAGATACAAAAGGCAATACGTTGTCGTTATATCACAGTGAGTGTAGTGAAGGTTGCAGTCAAGTGACTATGATTACAAAGTTTTATATGATTAAATATGTGATCAATATATTTGGTTTAATTGGGTAAAATTAAATTTAATTGCATTATAAAATTATAAATAGAATATTTTATTAAATATTAAAAGAATTTTTTCTAATGATCAATATTTAATAAAATAAAGGTTAATATATATATATAATTTTATGACAAAAATTGGAATTTAAAATAATTTTAAATTAAAATACTGAACATAAATTAAAATAAAACAAAATTTTCAAAAAGTACGGAGTATACACCAAAAAACAATAATTTGCCTGAATATCTTACAGTAAGATCCAACCAACATTAAGATCAGTATAAATAGTAATATTATTAATTGCTAAAATTTTAAAATTATTATTAAAAATATTTAATAGATGCCGAAATACCATTTGCTGATTGGATTTTACAGTATATAATTGTCAGATCTTAACCGGTATGAACGATTATTTTTGATTACCAGTCAATGTCTGTGAACGTGTCCCCATCCAGGCCCGTTTGAATAATGAAATCAAAAGTAGCTCAAATTGTGAAACAGTCCCCGGGGTTACGGATAATGCAATCATTCACCCACGTAGCTGTTCTGTTCAAAACATATTGATGACACTAGTCGTCGCCCTAGTCCGAATTATCATCCTATGGAGTCCATTTGCTGCAGTGGCCCCATTAGTGGGATGGAGAGAAATGATAATACCATTTTTTTCCCACCTCCAAACTTTTCTCTTGTTCACCATGTCCAATTACATATACAAACCTTCCACAAACAGCTTAAATTTTGCACACGCAATTGAACGGTAAGGTGGAAATACAAAAGAAAGGAGCACACTCAAAGTGGCATCGGTAAGAAGAAAAGCTGCATTTAAGATGACACTACAAAGCTGTGAAGTGGGTAGCAG
This sequence comes from Piper betle, assembly GCA_033002965.1. Taxonomy (NCBI): domain Eukaryota; kingdom Viridiplantae; phylum Streptophyta; class Magnoliopsida; order Piperales; family Piperaceae; genus Piper; species Piper betle. Next base: position 14,476 of record JAURVB010002757.1, on the reverse strand, counting down.
ACAAATTGGTTATATTAAGGGAGAGTTTGGAGAAGAGTTGTACGGATATATATAGAAAGGAAGAGGTCAGAGACTAAGACCATGGAACGCAATGTAGGGTATTGAAAAAAGTAGGATTTTAGGTAAGTGCTTTACTACCAACACAGGTGTTTGATTGATTTAAAAGTATAATCAAACGATTTGCTTGCATGGTTTGATTAAGGGTGGAATATCACACGAGCCCATTTCGGTATTAGAGGCCGACACGAAAAAAACCGGAAAAGAGAGAGCAATAATGGAGGAATTGTGGAAACAACTGCTCAAGAGGCCCTTAAATAACCTCCCCAGAAAAGGACCCCAGAATCAAATTGAGGAGAGGAGTTTAAAGCGATGGATAAAGAACATCATTTCCATGGGGAACCCCAGAAAAGGACCCCAGAATCAAATTGAGGAGGGGAGTTTAAAGCCATGGATAAAGAACATCATTTCCATGACAGTGTTCCCCTCCCCATAGTTTAATTATATCCAAATAGCAACTAACAGCAGGTGCACGAGTAGCAAACAGTATCGAATTAGCGTCACCATATCTTGCAAGTAGATTTAGCAGCCCCAGAAAGCCAATGCTCATTTCCCAGTTGGCACTAGCATCTGATCGTCGTTTCTGGCTTCTTAATGTCTTTGTTTTTAACAAGGTAAGGTGGTGGGGCTAGAACAGCATGTGCCGTGCATGTGGTATGTCTGTTACAGTATCGAACACCAGCATAGTTGAATTAGGCCAACACGTCTACTTGGAGCAAATATTTGAGCTTTCACTGTGCTCTGATGGGTTTCACCTCCCCCTTTTTTCCATTTTATTATAGTGCATCTAATGCTCTGGTAGATCTTGCGAGCAACCTCCTTCAACTAGCATGCATGCTTTCATTCTCCTTGTTTTTTACTCCCTTGGATTTTTCTCCCCTCCCTTCCAACACTCCAAATTCCAAATCACGCACGTCCTTTCCAGTGTCTGGATCTCCTCCATGGCCAAGGTCACGTCTTTTTTCTTTTTTATGGTTTTTGAAATTCGGAACAGTGTTTAATTTCCGCCTATTTATAAGAAGGCACTAGCTAGTTCAATACCTAGCTTGCCAGCCCAACTTGTTTTTTTCACTTTCATTTTCACCTCTTAACGGCACAGTGCTAGCCCTTCATGTTTCAGAACTATTCTCCCTCTTCCCAACAGTACACGGGATGCTAGCTTGATATAAATCATCCCCCAAAAGATTTCTTGCAAGATGGTTATGACCCAGCATTAGTCTTGATATCTCCTAGCGTTTAGCTCAATGCGGACTCAACACTTTACCAAGAAAGGTTTACTGTACAAATTTTTTAAATGCCTGCATCGATGTCTATCTTCCTGGCCAAACAAGAGCCTAGCACAAAGGAAAAGAGCTATCAAGCTGTCCGCGGACGTAAACTTGGCATTTGCTAGAAGGGGATCAAAATGGAGCCGAGCCCTCATCCTCCACCTCTGCAAACAGAAAAGCAGCAATTTCATCCTCGGGAAATTGGTGGGTAATGAAGAACTGGACAGGATGAGGAAGGAGTTCAGCTCTACTTCACTCAAGTCAAAGAGAGCTACAAGTTTGATGATCATTAGGAAGAGCAGATCAATGGTTCACAAGGTAAGAAGAAATAGCGCTGACCCGAGCAAAATCAAGGCAAAATCGGTGGCTAGACTGATACAAAAGAAAAGGGCAAGGATGTCGGTGCTCAAATCTCTTGTCCCAGGTGGTGGATTGATGGATGAACTCACTCTTTTGGAAGAAACTGCAGACTATGTTTGCGCTCTCCAAGATCAGATTGATGTGATGAAACGCTTGGTTGATGCTCTTGAGCAGCCATCAAAATGTTTGTAAGGCTAGCTATAGTGCTACTCTTGATCTTCTTGATGATCGTTTTCCTCCCAAATATTGTCTAGTGGAAAATATCCACATGTGAAGTTCGTCCAATTGCATATCAGTGCTCAGATTTATTGCAATACCAAGTAATTGTTTATCCTTCTTTAAAATTATGATTCTGATCTAGCTACTTAATATTTATCTCCATTTGAAGATAATGTGCATATATTATTCCATATAATATGACATGCTTTTTCTCTTATATACAATGCACTTGATAAACTAAGAACCTGGTTTACAGTTGTGTAAAGAGTGGACAAATGATGAAAGCTCTAGCAAAAGAACTGGGCTCTTAATGCATGGTTATAGCTGGTTTGCTCAGCTTTTGTTGTATGATTTTTATTTAGTTTTTCATTTATTTATTTATTTATTTAACCAATTTATTAATTTATTTATAGTTCTAGCAAGTGTATGAGAGCGATTCAATGGAGCTTTCCACGATAAATTAGGCTTTTTGATTGTATAAATCCAGAAGAAATCATGGTCACCATTCACGATGTCTTATCTTTCATTTTTGCAGCCCTACAGGGTGATATAAAATAAATCAATTATATAAGAAGTTAATTGTCTTATGTATATTATACATGCTATCATGTCATTTGGTTCGGTTTGATTTAGTTGTGGCACACATTAACAGTCATAAAAAGTGTGCATGAAAGCCAAACAGTTAACAAAACGATAGATATGTAATTGACATCTGATCACTTCAATAACTAGCAAGATAAGAAGCGTTAATATTCAGATAATTGATGATAATCTAAGTATTACAAAGGCTGGGTAAGTTATAAGGTGGCACCCAGCCGCAGACTCGAAGGATCACTTGTACTGTCATTTCAATCGGGCAAATATAGGTTAGGTAAAATATTATATATATATATATATCTATTTCTCTTTTTATACTTGAAATTAATAAATATATTATTTATAATACTTTAAATTAAATATTAATTTAGATAAATTTTAAATAAAAATGGTTATTTTTAATAGCTTTTATAATTTGACTCAGACAATCAAATAGACTGAATCACAAATTTTCTCAGTAAAAATCGTTGAGCTAGTTTAACTGAAAAATCTACTAATTAGTCAATTCAGGAAATTTTTAATTTTTTGAAGTAAAAAAAAGGAGATTTAGTATACAACTTGGGCAAGGAATTACTTGTATATATGAATACCACATATACATTTATTCAGGTGGTTGGAAGAAATAAATGTGTTAATTGATTAGAAAATTAAATATATTTAATATGATTCAATTATAAATATAAAATAATATAAATTACTTCAAATTATTTAGGAGATAACATCCTCTGGTCTAATTAAGCAAAATCACAGATGAAAATCATCACTATTAAGAGGTTTAACCATGAGTGATCTGTAAGAGTTATTAACCGTAGGATTGAATGGGGTAACGTCATGTAGTTAATGGCCATTCAATGAAATAAAAAGGCTATAACCTTTGGCCAACGAGACAACTAATAATAGCTTTTAACATAATCACAAACAAAACTGACAAAGAAAACTACTTGATAGATGGAATGGGGTTAAACTTAAATGAAGAACGCCTGTATTTGTCGTCATAAATTCGAGCCAGCAAAATTGGCATAGCTTATTATCACAATTTCTTCTAGAACATAATAGCATATATCTTGCCCAGGTGCCAATGATAGCGCCCAGCAGGGCCCCCTCTCTCTTATCCATATTCGATAGTCTACGTAAGGAAAATTACCGAGGCTCATACGATTTGACATTTTATGAAGTAGTTGGGAGGAGGCTAATTCCCTTCACAATCATACCCCCTAAAATAATCTAGCTAGCATCCCATGCGGTAAAAGAGCATTTAGCCCGTTCTGGACCATTTAACCGAGTTAACCAAATTATATTTGGCAGCTAAATTTCATAATCCTTACCGATGAATTACTCATAAAATTAAATCGAACAGAAATAAAATATATTTTAATTTTGAATTTTCACACCCAAATAACCCAATACATCAAAAGTTATACAAAAGAACCCTACATGCTATGTAAATTAATGAACATAAAAAATTGTCAAGATGATCAATTTGATTGGCAGGTGATCAGATTGAAAGGAATGGTTAAATTACTCCCCCATATTGAATCGTACAAGAGCAGTTTACATTGCCCTTAAAAATAAGACAATCTTCCAGGATTCACGGGGTACATCCTGGATTCTGGGACCCATTACTGGTAGGGAATGCCACAAACGGCTGTGGGTCACCACCCTGAAAACTTTTGGCTCAGGATGCACAAGTACACTGCTTTTGTAATATTATTTTATTAGATTTTTTTAATAAATTTATTTTTCAAGACAATTATATATATATATATACAAAAATAATAAAGTGAAATTTTTTTAAAATGTAAGTTTTGTAAATCTAAATTATAATTATTAATTTTTTTATTTTAATTATTTAGATTGAAGAGTTATAGTGGGCATTTATGCGTTATTTTATAAAGAACTATTAAATGTGAATTATTATATAAAAAATTGACGATCTTGAGTGAAGTTTCAGAGTTTTCGGTCTATCATTTTTGTATATATTCGATAGATTTATTTATTAGATTGTACTCAGATCTACCTAGCGAAGGAAAATTTTTACATGCGCATGCGCCCAATGAATGCATGCATGAGAGTGCACACGTAGGCCATGAAAAATCTGGTGGTGCACGATGCTGGCGCAGGGCTGCATATCCACATGTGCTGGGTATAATGAATGCGGGGGCCAAATGATTTATATTTATAGAAAATTATTACGATGAACAAATACAGGGGAATAATTTGTAGTAGAAAATCCTTAAATTTTAATTTATTAAATTTTTTTGCTATATAATAAGAAAGAGTAATATGTACTCACTATTTTTAAGTAATATAGATTATATATTTATTAATTTTATATATAATTATTTATTTATATAATTAAAAAAAATAAAATAAATGACTCTACATGAGCTTTGAGTAGACTCTGAATCATCTCCATTTTATAGATTGCCAAGTTGAATTTAAGTTTTGAGTTTTAAAATTTGATATTATCTATTAAGATAAGATCTAAGATGTGCTTGTAAACAAGGTTAACCATTTTAACAAATTCACTTAAGTCTATTAATTTATATTTGTGCTAAATTATTACAGTTGATATTAAAACAAACTCATTTCCATATTGGACGGTGGACATGGACGTGAATTAGGCCCACAAATTAAAGAGAGGAATTTTGAGAATAAATTTTTTTAAAATAGTTGAATTATTAAATCCCGACATGAAAAATATTAATCTTATATCCAATACTTACCTCTGTATTATTTGTTATACTTGTAATTTTAAATATTATATTGTACTATATGGTTATACTTGGCATATTGTGTTTTGTACATTTTTAATCGAAACTTAATTCTTTAATCTGAAATTTTTGCACTTTTTTTCCAAAATCATGGTATTTAATCATTATTTATTAAAATAATGATGATAAGATATAATTTTACTGTTTAATAAAATATTTTATTTATAATTTTAGAGTCTAGTTGAACCCTTCGATCCCGTTGAACCAACCCCAGACCAGCTAAATATATGTTATAATAACCTATACGATACTTTTAAAACTATGGTTATGCCAATTTGGATCCAATAAGCTTAAATGTGAACCTGTTTTACTTCAAAAGCTACCTCTAAAAATCCAAAATAACTATCTTTTGATTTATTGCAATGCTTTATGCTAGCATTACATGTCATCATTTATTTTTGTTGTACATGTTTCCATGTATGTTGACACACAAATGCTTATGTAATATATTTGTTTTAGCTTTTTTTTTTACAGGAATTTTAACATCTTTTGAGTAGCCATTTATTAATGGAGATTTATAAACTCAGCGGTTACGATGCAGCTTCTATATTTTTCTCTGTGCTTACTATGTCAATTTGTTACCCGAAAACGTTTTAAGTGGTGTGTGATTGTGCCCACTTAATCTAGCCACTTTAACATTTTTTTTAAAGCCCTGCCATCTAAGCATTGAATCGATATTTTTCGCACCTTAATAATCCCAAAAGATGACAGCCGTCAGATCTCTTATTTTTAAAATCATGTTAATTGATTCGTTATTTACTGCTAACATAATAAAGACTTGGTTATCATTTGAATTTTTTGTACCCTCACAACTCTACCCAGCGCATGGATTTTATAATATGCTCCGACAGAAGCTATGATTTAAATTATTCTAATGCTGGCTGGGGTATAGCTATCTTCAACTCTTCTCGTTATTTGGTTCACACTAGCTAACGATGACTTTATTTTAGGATGTCTAAATGCAGAAGCTGCAGAACTAGAAAACATGAACAAGGCTTAGTCTTCTGCAATCGTAAAGAAATTATCAAATGTTCTATTTTTGTAACAATCGGACCCAAAATACAATATAATGGGTTAAATTATCTTTTTAAAAATAATTAATCAAGTTAAAAAATTATAATCTATTCTCACTTATAAATATAATTTTACTCTAATAAGTATTATATATAAGATTATGTTGAGGGGATCTCACAAGTTGCCCACCTTACAAAATTTTATCTCCAAAATATTTATACTTGGCTATTGCTAACCCGAGACCATAACCCTCTTTGGCTTAAAATCGACAACTTAGCTAACTTCTCTAGTCCAACATACAATTTAATACGGAATTAAGAGATTCTGATACTATCGTAACGACTAAGTCTAAAGTTCAACATAATGGGCTAATTTTTTTTAAATGATTAACTAAGTTAAAGATCTATAGTTTATTCTTACTTATAAATAAAATTTTAACCCTGTAAGTATTACATGTGAGATTAAGTTGAAGGATCTCACATTTTATTTCATATTATCAATAGTAAACTTTCTGAAGGGTCAAATTGAATATATTTCTTAGAGTAATTATAAAATAGTACAAGTGTGTTTTAACACAAAAGGTTTTGATACTATTGTAACGACTCAATCCAAAGTATAACACAATATATTAAGTTTTCTCTTAAAAAATGATTAATTAAGTTAAATATTTATAATTTATTCTTACTTATAAATAAAATCTTAATTTAATAAATATTATTTTTAAGAATAAGTTGACGAATCTCATACTTTATTTTATATTGTCAATAATAAACTTTTTGAAGGGTCAAACTGAATGTATTTTTTAAACTAATTATAAAATAGTACAAGTGTGTCTTGCTACAGTTGTCCTCGGCTGACATCGCCCAAGACCTAGCTTGTAAAGGGCGTTAAAACCTTTGTTCTTCTTCTTCTTAATAAATAAGAAGTATTATTATTAAAAAAAACTCTACCCAACTTAATCGTACCTACATCATCAAACCCATTCACATTAAAGAAATTAATTATATGAGAAAACAAAATATAAATAAGATACAAAACTTGCAGCGGAATAAACAAGTCAAGACTTACAATAACTTTGATTTCACAATCTTACATCCCTCTCTATGAATACCATATCTCTTCTACATAAAGATAAAATTAATTTTACTGGAGTTTTCCTTTAATTTTATAGGCATAATTATCATTATCTTGTTCAATTTATATGAGAAATATCAAAAGATAATATTTGATCAATGTTAAATTAAGTCAATATTAATGTTTTATTTGATTTGATACCCATTATGACATAATTTTAAAGCTCATTTTTTATTTAAAAAACTTCTCAAGTTGACTCGACCAATATTTAAGTTTTAAAGCTCCTTTTTGGCTCCATGGCTGACTCCATCAAGTTTGATTTAGTAATTGACTCCCTGTGTCATACAATAAAAATTATCAAAATAAATTATATATTTAAAATAGTTAAATTAATGTTTTAAAGTAATATAAATTATATATTTATTAATTTTATATATCAAAAGATCAATATATACTAATTTTATAATTTTTTATTTATATAATAATAAATTTAATAAAAATAACTTTAAATTAGTTTTGAGTCAACTTTAAGTTGGCTTAAAGTTGATTCTAGTTGATTCTAAGTCTTAAAATCGACTAACTTTATTCAATGATACACCGTGTCACTGCGGGTTTCAAGTTTTAAAATCATTTATGGGTGGCTCAACCAAAAATCCCGCCAGCACGCGTCAATATGCACAGCACCTTGGACTATAAACACTAACATCCAACCCATGTATTTTAGCCAATGTACAGATTTCTAAGCGGCGCATCATATGGTGCCAATCTTACCCACGTATCTTTACCCATTATAAGTATTTTTAAACAGGGCTAGAAATGGTGGCAACCAAAGTCAACCCAGACATATATCATTAACCATCGGACAGATTTTAAAAGAGTCCTTAAAATGGTGCCAAACTTGCAATGTCGATAAATTGGACAAATCAGCTCTATTTTTATTTAGAGGATCTCCATTTGATAAAAATCGTCCGTATACGTATCTGATGTACGAACCACATGAACCTAAGGTTATAATTGGCCAAAATAAAAGAAATGTAAAAGAAATAAAAATTTTAAATGGTTACTATAAATAATATAGACAAATACATTTCTTAATCAAAATTAATACAATCATGAATATTACCCTCAAGTAAGTCACCCTTATACTCTCCTATATACAAAAATTTTATCCTTTTTTTTCTTATATCTATTGACACGAGTAAAAATGGAGAAAATTAATTGTATATGTGAGACTGCATGGGTGAACCATTTAGAATTGATTATAACTATTTTGATTTCTTACTTGAATATAATTATATTTAATTCGTATACAAAATAATTAATCTAATATTATTTTATATAAAATACATTGAATACAATTATCTACTTTTGGTAAGACAACTTTTTTAAAATTTTTACGTTATTTACGCTATTTTCATCCCAACCAAAAGGACCCTAATAAGAAAAAAATTCTTAAGGTTACAATCGTAGATTTTTTTAGTTATCGTCTTGATTATACAAATCCCTCTTGCTGTATTTATTTTATATATCTTTGGGTCCCATTTAATCAGGATAAATCCTCAAAATATTACTATATATCATCTTAAACGTGGTGTATATATCATTGAAAACTAATTAGCTGTAGGGTCTAATTACAGGTAACATTTGGATGTAAGATGTTGGGCCAGATTAGCACTCTATTATTATTATACAATGAATGGTTTCAGTTATTAAGTCAATTATAGAAGGGGGAGTGCTCGACCGATCTCACCTCTCAATCATCAGCCAATATTAGCCAACATCCACTTAACACAAGTATAAAAGTGAAGACACAACCTGAGAAAAATGGAAACAGAGAAGAAGAGGAAGAATATAAACACATATACACATAGTAATTATAATGGCAAGGCTCAAGATGCAGGGAGTTGGCCTGCAAATGGTGGTCTTCATGCTGCTGCTCCTCATTAGCCATGGCTGGATCTCTTCCTCACCATTGTTGGTCGCCGAAGCAAGAGACCATCTGAACTTACTTGACCCATGTCTCCGACAAAAATCAACCACCGGAGTTTGTGATCCCAACCCTAATAAGAGGCAGCTTCCTCCATCCAGCCCAAAACATAACCGTGGCTGCAAGAAGATGTACGGCTGCCGGGTAGGATCATTAGAACTGCCCCAGATGTGATTTATGATCTGATTTTTGTCCCCATCCTTTTCTCTCTTTTTTCATAGATTTCTATTGGTGAAATAAGGTTCAAAGTGCATGTTGTTCACTTGCCTGACTTTAACTTGAGCTATTTTCTGTTGTATCTTCGGAGATTACTGGGAGTAATGAGGTTATTTCTAGTAGTTAATTTATTAATTATAGTTATGATGATTTGAAGTTTTAAATATTAGCATACCAGTTATTGTAGTTAAGCTAATATCAAAATGTTTTGAGGCATCGCAGTACTGCACATTTGTTTTTTCAAAATTAGAGCGGAACACCAGACTTGTCGAATTAGTTCAGAGTTAGCCGAATTTCACAAAATACTGGCCGAGTCAATTAAATCTCACCCGAGTGATTTTGTAATGATAATCTGGTGGGCAGCTCCAAAGGCTATGTTTTTTAGGGGATGAAATGCATATCGAAACAATTAACGGCAAGCCAATATCGAAATATTTGGACGAGAACATTATATTGTCAATTATCAAGAAAAAGATGTATTACCAAGGAGAAGAGTTACAAGAGAATTTCCTATCATATGCTCACATGACAAATGGCTTCCCTATGGTATTTTTTTAAAATACCGAAAGTTTGAGGAGGCAAGGTGAGAAGGTAATCATTCAACTATACTAGCCAAAATAACTCAATAGAGATACAATATATATATATATATATATATATATATTGTAAGGTTGCATGCGGTTTGTCAATTTACTATTTCATTGACCATTTCAAAATTAAAATGAAATGAAGTAGTAAGTATATTAAATGTCATTTTAAAAACCGGTAAATAAAATTGTTAAATAATTGTAGAAGACTCTTACATTACTATTTTACCGATTTACTATTTTATTTAAAGTAGCTGTTGGTCTTTAGAAATAAAAGTATAAATATATTGATCTATACATAAATATAATAATATTGTTACTATGTTTAATTTTTGAGAGCCATTATTATATTTAATAAACAATGCATATCAATATATGTAATTAAAGGCTAATTTAGCATAAATATGTGGTACAAGTGGCGTTAGATCTTGGCAATGGCTTTGTGTTGCCACAAAAGTGTACATAGACAATTCAATAAATGGTAAATAATTAAGTAAAGGTATATGGTAAAGTACTTAGCAAATAGTAATAGTAAATAACTTTGACAAAACCTCAACTAAGTAGAACGATGATGGACAAGTAATTGCCAGATCAATATGAAAATTAACCGTTTGCACAAATATTTTATGAATCATGAAACCCACTTGATCAATTGGAGGAAAACGAAGAGTCACCAATCATGTGGATACATGTACAAGTATATACATGCATGCATGCACTTGCTCAAGGGAGGAGCTGTTAAAATCCACACCTCTTGCCTCTTCCTAACTTTTATATATATTCACTTCCTCGCTATAGAAAATCGAGAACGGGAGTTTCCCTTTTCCCCACTATCAAAGTTGCTCCATCTTTAAATTCCAAATAGAAGGTTTCCTCTTCCCCACTACCAAAGGCATCTCTCTTACCGTTATCCTTGCCATGTCATCTACACCATATTCCAACAATTGCCGCTCTCCCATTTCAACCAGAACATCAACTTATTCTCTAGTAATTTTTAAAAGTCAGTAAATATAGTCGATTGTGAGCCCGTTGCCCCTTCCCTTAATTTCTTTTGTTTGCCTAGATAAGAATACCCTAATGTGATCCCATCACCCAAACTACTTATTCAAGGTTTGTGTAGTGTCCATCCTACCTACATATTAATACGTTCTGAGATGAGCACTTTGCAACCGGTAATGAGGTTCGAGTGATGGGAATCCCGTGAGGACGTTCTTACGATAAGGGAAAAGAATAAAAGGTGCATAGGGAGAGAAATTTATAATTAAATAATACGAAGAGTCAATTACAACGGTGTGAAAAATAATGAGTTACAAGTGCATAATGTCTTAAAGGTTTAAAGGGTAAGTAGATTGTATTAATTTATAAAGAATAGTCTCACATCTAATATATCTTATAATAAGATCTAATATATAAATAAGGATATGCTTAATTATTAATCTTTAATATGAATAGTAATTTTTGAAAAAATAATTAAGTTCATCAATTTATACTTAGAATAGGTTGTTACATGTTGTATTAGAGTTGACCTAATATTATATTAGATGGTGACCCATGAAAGAAAGAAAAGGAAGTCTAAGAAAAGAATTCTTTAATCTTGAAAAAGAAGGATATATAAGAAACCTAAGAAGCTTTGAAAAGAAATTTCGAGAACCAAATTCTTTAAAGGAGGGTAGACTATAACAACCCATAAAAAAAGGGTATATAAGAAACCCAAGAAGCCTTAAAAAGAAATTTCGAGAACCCAATTTTTTAAAGGCGGTTGGACTATATCAAACCATAAAAAAAATAGTCTTACATCTAATATATCATAAGATAAGACCCAATATGTAAGTAATGATGTGTTTATAAACTTTTAATTTGATTAATAACTTTTAAACAATAACTTGGCATATGAATTTGCATTTGGGCCAAGTAAGGATTATTGAGATGTGAAGAAAGAGCCAACAATGACTAGAAGTTCTCTCGCGTCAATCTTCTCCCTCTCGTCTCTCTTCTCTCTTCTCACTTTTTGGTACTTTCAATTAGAGGTTGGCTTTAAGATGGTGAGGCCCTATTTATGCGGTTTACAGGGGTTTTAGAGAAATATCTTCCGTTTATTCTAGACATTTCCCTTAATATTTGGAGCATCCTTCTATCATCATGTTGAGTTTTTATTTCAATTCACTATGTGTCCTTAGAGCCTTGTTATGACCCTACATATTTTTCTATTCATTTTCTCATTTTTTACTCTTTTATTTTGTGGGCCTCGCCAGCACATATGTTGTATTACATTAACCAGAAGTGCAACAAGTTGTAATTGATTTTAAAGTCACAAGCTTAGTCAACAAGTCAAATCTAATAAGTCATTAAATAATTTACGACTTGCATAAGAAATCCTGAAATGAAAATGTGGTTATGAACAAGTAATCTAATTAAATCTAAACCAATTAATGAACCAAACTTTAGCAATTAAGACAAACCATGTAGGAGCTTCAATTAATTTATAAATCTTTCATTCAATACTCTTTAACGATCATGACAAACACAAGCATCGAATGAGAAACACAAATAAAGCAACTAGAAATGATTTATAAGAGAGAGAAGAGATTTTATAGGTTCGTAACTCTTATTTTTATCTCGTATCCTTTTTTATGTCCCATAAAACAGTTGGTCAACTTGCTTCACTGCGACATAACTTGCAAGTATTATAACTCAACTAGCTTTCTTGCACAAGCAACTACCTAGAATTAAATAAGCTTGCACACACATCTAATACCCTAAAGGGAAATGTCAATCAACGTACCCACCTTGCAATGCTCTCCTTATAATTGAGCCAATTTCAAGCCTAATACCTTGAGTCAAGGAGGAAACAACCTCCACATCTTGGAGTCATACCCCAGCCAAAAAGCTCCCTACCTTTCTTCTTAAAGGTCAATATATGTAATGCTCTTAATAATGGTAATTACGTACACTTATAAATTATTTTAAAATTGTAACTATTAATTTCAATGACATGCCTAAAAATTAAATTATGGGTGAGGGATTCAACATAATTTCTAAATAATATTTTTAAATCCATAAATAGATGTTAATAAAAAGATTTGTAAACTTCAATAACAAAAATATATTATATGAAAATATTTATTCAAGTTATGATAATTATTAAATATAAACTATTTTTAGAAAATAATTTGAAAATAATTGTTTGGGCACTGGATTTTCGCCCTTGCGATTCAGTCTTCGCTTAGGTTTGAATGAGTGGATAAACGGGTTTAGTGGGACCGAGACGTCCTTATTTTGCAAAAAATAGTGCAATAAAAAATAAAAATAAGGTGCCACAATAATAGACGAGTTTTTTTTGTGTGGTTCCTTTGGGTTTTAAAGAGATGATTTAGCTCATTATGCTATATTTTGTGTCAGATCGTTACAAATAGTATTAGAGCTAGTCTGGTTTCGTGTTAGATAGTGGGTTGGACGAAGGATGTTGGTTAGGTTGTTAGTCATAGGCCAGATAAGGACGTGAGCTGAGGTTAGCGATGAGCCAAAGTGTAAGAGTTTTGAAGACGAAATTTACTAAGATGGGTAGATTGTAAGATCTTTTATTTTAGTCTTACATTTAATACCTATTAGAGTAAGATCTTATTTATAAGTGGGAATGAACTATAATTTTTTAATTTAGTTAACAATTTTTAAATAGATGACTTAGCCTATTATATTATAATTTGAGCCGAATTGTTACAGATGCCCATTCAAATAAGTAATCAGTCCACTGCGAGATTGATATTCACAGTCCATTATTTCTTCTTTTACGCATTTGTTGAGATCTATGACTCTAATGCCCGAGTTCATCCATTTATTGTCCTAAAATCTTCAAATGTGGAGAGTCCAAAAACAGTCGGGTATCAAGTTTCACCTAAAACGAAGTGCTGGGAAGGTCTCTAAATAAAATCCGAGTTAAAATCTGAGTTGAACCAAATCAACCGACTTGGTTCGCCTTGCTGCAATATGGCTTGGTTCACTTCTGACAGGCCTGGGCCTGGACCTTGAGTAGTCTGGACTTGCAGTGGGCTTGAGGGGCTCCTAACAGAATGACCAAATGGGCTTAGATCTCAAACAAGTGAGCCGTAATACGAACACAAGCAACAAGTTCGGACGCAAACAAGCCTGGGTTGGTAGGTGGATCCAGAACTCTTCTTCCCGTGGACTTCTTCTTCCCCACAGCACTTGGGGCTCTTACTCCGGCGATCAGCGGCAAAGCAAGTTCGGCAAGCATAGCCCTTGCAGGAGCAGTGAGCAAGGCACTTCTCCTTGACAAAACAGCATGAAACCAGCAAATTGGACGGG
>JAURVB010002753.1:0-11805 GCA_033002965.1 Piper betle | reverse complement strand
GTTCTTCTTGCTGATTGTCATGAGAGAGTCCAGATGTTTGGAAGATGGGATGGCCTCGTCGTCGAATCTTCCATCGGATATGTCAATGCCACCAACAAAGCTTGCAACTTAACGACGTTGGCCATCACCTCCACGCTCCAATGGAGCTCCACCACCACCTTCTTCTAGTGGTGGGTGCACTGTACCGCCGTCTTCGCCCTCTTCACCACCGTGAGAGCTCCATCTGCGTTCGTTCATGGTATTAAGATTTTCAATATTAAAGAATGTCATTCTTCAATAGCTTATATAGCTTGTAGGGAAAAAGAACAACTGATTTTGAGACATCAGCGAGCATAAGTATAGTCGCCAGAGCTGACCATCGCTTCCACCCTCCTTTCCCCCTTCATCGTCCTTCTTATGCCTTCACCGTTCTCCTTCCCCCTCCCTCGGCCCACTATCCACTAGTCCTGTTCCTCCTCTTCGTTTGCCAGACCCGTCCACCACCGTAGGCTCACTCCTTTCCCCTGCTCAAGTGGTTGAGGTGTTGAAAGTAGATTTTTTTTCCCATCTTGTGGTATCTAATTCATTGAATTTCTGAAATTTGTTTTATCTAATTTGTTTTTTCCAAATTTGTTTCCATTGCGTTCATTATCTAATCATGTTAGTTGCTGGAATTTTTGGATGTAATGATTTGTGTGATTATTGTTGTTAGAAATATAATTTTGCGTTCTCTAATTTTAGGGAAAAGGGTATGAAATTAAAAATCTGTTTGGATTCATGTACTATCAAATTCCATTTTGCTAATTTTGCGTCAATTAATTATATAATTAGGGTTTGGATTCTTGTGGTGTGATTTTTAATGATCTGTACGATGACTATTGTATCAAATATAATTTTGTGTCGGTTGATATTAGAATTGGCGTTTGATTCTTGTAGTATGAACTGCATGATTAATGTTGTGTCAAATTAAATGGTCTGTCTGTATTGTTTAATTTATTTTTTAATTACGGCACTCAGTGATGATGATGTTGTGGCTGGAATTTTCTTGTAGCCCTTTTGTGGTGGATGCCATTGTTAATGAAAAGGAGCCAGGTTCACTGTGTTCTTTTTATTTTTTTTGACTTATAACAATCAGGGTATTGATTTGTTTGGAAATCCTTGTTTCTCCTCTACTAGCTTTGATGACTTGTTTGTGGGCTGAAGCAATTTAGCAGCTCAAGGAGCTCTCGCACTCAGTGATGATGCTGCTGTGGCTGGAATTTTCTTGTAGCCCTTTTGTGGTGGATGCCATTGTTAATGAAAAGAAGCCAGGTTGACTGTGTTTTTCTTTTTTTGACTTATAACAATCAGGATATTGATTGTTTGGAAATCCTTGTTTCTGCTCTACTAGCTTTACTAGCTTTGATGACTTGTTTGTGGGCTGAAGCAATTTAGCAGCTCAAGGAGCTCTCGCACTCAGTGATGATGATGCTGTGGCTGGAATTTTCTTGTAGCCCTTTTGTGGTGTATGCCGTTGTTAATGAAAAGAACCAGGTTAACTGTGTTCTTTTTTTTTTTGACTTATAACAATCAGGATATTGGTTTGTTTGGAAAAACTTGTTTCTCTACTAGCTTTACTAGCTTTGATGACTTGTTTGTGGGCGGAAGCAAATTAGCAGCTCAAGGAGCTCTCTCAGTAGTGTATTGCATAAATTTATGTCATACAAAAAAAATATATGCTATCTTCAAGGTATTAACTTGAGAAAAACGAAGTAAAAGTTTTCATCTACATGTAAAATTTGTAGCACCTTTGAGTCGACATGTATCCTTAAATCCGATGTGAGAAATGGAAGTATCGATAGTGAGAAATGGAAATATCAATACGCCATATTGTTGGCTATATTTTTGTTTTTAATGTAGTTTTTCTTGTCTAATGTTTTAAACACCCAACATTACCTGGCTTTATATTTGTTTTTGCTTCGTTGCTGAGCTATCTCTTGTAAATGAAAGGGCATAATTGGAGCATAGGTGGACGGCACTATTTGCCTTTGAAGAATGATGATGGCGCAGCAATCACCATGCATTTGGGTACTCAGCTCAGCAAGGACTGAAGTGGTGGGAGCTCGAGTTGACCCAGTGCGTCGTTCGGATGCTCCGAGCCCTTGGGTTATCCACAGACGTGAAGCAAAATGAAGCTTTCGACATAATTTCTTTGCTGGTGTGTCATAGCGAAGCAAAATAACTTCCTTTTAAATCTTTGCTACCGCATATGGAGGGAGAGTGCAAAGAAATGGATTTCATTGATTTCATTCAGGCTGAATGTGGATTCAAAAACAAGGAGAACAAAAAAACGATCCTTTTATCAGTGATTGCAGTTTTTTTTCAAAAAAAAAAATCGTCAAGTGAGCTATCTTCAAATCTGTTGATTTTAGTCTGGTTACCCATCTATCTATGTGATTTGGGTTCTTTTGATGGAGTGTAGAATTTTATTGGAGATTTTGTGAATGTAAGGGGAGACCCATGCCTTCCTCGTAAACAAGTTCCTGATCTTCTTCAACCAAATTTACCCTAGATGCATTAGCCACCTCCTGAGAGAGACCTTAAAAAAATTAAAATAAATCAAATGTCAACAAAAATTCAAGCATCACAAGAATAAAATATTTTACTCCCGAAGGTCTACGTCAAAAACAACTTTTTGGACAAACTAAAATTTAGAAGAATAAAATATCAAATATAAGGTCAGGAATTTGTTGTAGCTTAGTATTATAGCAAACTCATTGTAACAGTTGTACGATTGGCTTAAATCTTCTTAATTGAAGGTATTTAAAAATTTAATTGTAATAATTATGTTAATTTTATTCAATTAAAGAGATTTAAATTAATCATGTAAGTGTTATTAGCACTTGATATAGCAAATCTCTAACCCAAATATAAACCATCGCCAAAAGTATTCAACAGAGAAACTTCTTTCTCATTTGGAGCTTCTAAAATCTGAATTAGAGAAAGTAATTAAAATTTGGAAGATCACATGTTGCATAAAGTGAAAGTAATTAACTTTTGTGCTGAATATTGCCTAACGTCAAGCCTAGTTGTAATACATACCATTTGTTGCATAAAGAGCATAACAATCGTAATGACTTGTTGGAAAAATATTCTCCGGGTTGAAATTAAATGCTGTGCTTTCATCCATGAATGTAGCCTAATTAGCAAAGATTAGTGAAATAAGGGAGTTTGGTAGAAAAATATACCAACACCATAACGAAAAACAATGATACAAAGAATTGAACAAAACTATTTAAGATGAGTAACACTTCAAGCATTGGAAGGAGAATTAAATTCGTAAAATAATTAGCAAAAATCTTTAATAAGAAAAACCATGCAGTGCACTCTTTAACAAGGTTAACTAGTCTACACCAAAAAAAATATCTTCCCAGTAGAATTATAGTTTTATCCTTTAAATGGGAAAACAGGTCCAAATTTGATATTATAATTTGAAAAAAGAAAAAAATAAAAAAGGTGATGGTTCAACATACCAAAGGAGCTATGACATTTTCAGAGTTATAAGTTCATGCAAGCATTCACTCTTTTCATCCAAATAAAATGCATTTTTATCCAAACAATAGGCGTCTCAAATTTGAGAATGCTATATTGTCTCACCTAAATAATATTGTGAATAAAAAACGAACAACAATTACATTGAAATTGACAAGGGTACATGAAAATATCAAAAAATTGTGCCAAAAATGCTTGGGCTCATGTTCGGCTCAAACATGTTTGCCAAAAATCTTGTCAAATTTAAAAACATCTTTTTTTGGCTCGGCTCATTTCCACCCCTAACTTTAGTATGTCCCTTTTAATCTTTGAAATTTTATTTAGTAAATATTGTCCACGGGCCTATTCTCCAACCAGATTTGGCCCATGCACTCGGGCAAATTCGGCTACCAATGCCCGCCTTTGGCTGCCCCCAATCGCTGCCCCAATTAGAGGTGGCCAGATCGACCAATACAGAACACTTTTGACAAGATCGACCTGACAATTTCTTTTTTATTTAAAGAAAGATCAATATAGGGTTAATCAGCCAAGCGCCCACGGCAAGAAATTTTTCTTGCCTTGGGTGCTAGTTACCGCCTCTGTTAAAAATTATCGTATACGACAACCTCGAATCTAATTCATTTTAGGTTTTTGTATCATTTAATTTATACTTGTTTTTATAATTTAAAATTTTCTAAAATTTGTTTTTTTGTTAAAAATTATGGTATTTGAACCTATAGTTAATTACATAGAGATATTGATGTCAAAAATATTTTTAATATATAATAAAATATATGTAATATATATTAAAATATTTTATTTATAATTTTAAAATAGAAAAAAAACACTAATTCAACTAAATATAACACATACACGGTATTTAAACGACGGTGCATCTAATTGGCGAGATGCAGGATATTAGATCTGCTAATACTTGCCCCCTTCCTCCTACTCATCTTCAATACGACAAGCACTAGACGATTATGGACCTAAAATTGGTGGCATTAATAGGTACCAATTGTACAAAGTTTTGCAATCAATCACGTGCATTAAAACCCTAGGATTTTTTTCCTCTCAATGCTTTGCTACCTTTCTTACCTTTTTATTGATCATAGCCCCACAAATACTTTATGGCCCATTAGTATTTTATTTAATATTTTTTATAAAAAATTTAAAGAAAAAACCTACTTAAATTTGTGGCGTGTCACTCGCACCCCAACCCGGAAATCAGGAAACTCTAACTATATATTTATAATTATATTACTCAAATTTAAGTTTGTCACTTAATGACGTATACTTGATTTGGGATTTCTACATATTTTAGGATTTCTATATTGTTATTTGTTATTAAAAAACATATATAGAGTATAATTCTTTCGGAAATAAAAATGTCTAAAAATTATAAATTCCGTCTATTTATTGAAAGTGTATTCAAATTAAAATTTTTACGTATTAATACTAAGTTAAAACTATTACTTATTTTTAACATGCAACTAAAGTTACATTTATTATTTATCTATAACCAAAATAGATACTTTTTGTTAAAATTAGATATATTTATTATTTTTAAATTATTAATATTGATATTTTTCGAATTAGTTTTTATATTATTAATACATTAATATATATTATTAATAAATTTTAGAATACCTCGCACATCGTGCGGTGGCTAATTCAAGCGCCAAGTGTGAAAATAATGAATGATTTCTAAACTGATTTTTTTGAAATTTTGATAGTTATAGAATGAAGTTACCATGTTTTTGCCGTAGAGCTTGATGAACAATTGTATTTCGTATTTCGCCAAAACTCATGTAGAAATATGAAAATGTTGTTTAAGAGTGGCTCAGCAAATTAGCCAAATAACATCGTATCAATTTAGTGGAACTTGAGATTAATTGAGAAATGACCCAAGGAAATACTTATATAATAGGATCAATTAATACAAAACATATAAAACAACAAACCAAAGAACTAATTTAAAACTTTAAATAATAAATAACTTTTTAAGATAAAATACATCAATATATAAATAGACAAAATTGGAAGAAAAAT
Source organism: Piper betle (assembly GCA_033002965.1). Classification (NCBI taxonomy): domain Eukaryota; kingdom Viridiplantae; phylum Streptophyta; class Magnoliopsida; order Piperales; family Piperaceae; genus Piper; species Piper betle. The sequence continues at coordinate 6,264 of JAURVB010002753.1, read as the reverse complement.
AAGAATAAAATGAATGTTTATGATAACTATTGAATAGTAAAGGTGTAAACAAGCCAAGCTGGCTCACGATTATTTTATGTTTATGCCCGTACAAAATACTTGGTTTAAAATAGATAGATCGTTGAACCGTAAACAAAACTTGAATTAAGGAGTGCTTAACTTAGTTTAGCTTAAAATTTGAGTTTGATGTGTTTGACTCAGCTTTTATAATATTTTCAATGTCAAGTTGTTTATATAAGTTATAATTTTATACCATAAAAAATTATTGCTTACATGAAAGTATTGCTATTACTTAATATGTTACTTACTTATGAACTCCTCTACTAGGTTGATAGCACTACTTATGCTTACCCTAAGTTTTTTTCCAAAGTTAAATATAACAAATATAACTTATTAAACTTAATGATACTAAATTACTAACATGTAGTAGTCGTGATAACCATACTCACTAGTTACTTAATAACTAGTTACTTTCTCATAATTAATACACATAGAAGTACAGTGACACCCCGATTTCTGTCACCTAAGAACCAAATCAAAAATATTATAATTGAGTCGAGTCATATCTAAATCAATTAATTCGTCAGACTCGAATGATAAAACAAATCAAAACAACCCTCTCGGCGTCTCGAGAATGAAATACATTACTAAATATACATGAAAATACATCAAACATAAACAAAAGAATGAAAGAAAATGATAACCCATTGAGCACAAGTGTGAGTAACATGTATATGTTCTTCCACTAAAGCCGAGCCAATGCACAAGAACATAAAGACCTACCTATATAATAAGAAAAATGTTAGCGACAAATGTCATTGGTCCATAAAATAACTAGCACAAACTGACAAGTAAAAACTAATTTTCATGAAGAAAGAAAAACCATATATATAATCTTCATTTGAATACTTAAAGGACATCTACTAAGGAGTCATCAAGCTGTAGACTCGATAGCGTCCCGAACTAAACTGGTGTTATGTCACTCTCAGCAAATGCCTCTCTTGGCAACAACTGATCACACTCTCACGATAAATCACATATCCCAAATCTTTTCCAAACTTCCATATAATTCCTGGCAAAGAGTATAATGGTCGAGTACTCTAAAGCAATGCCTTCAATACCTTTTGATACCACAAGTCTAGACATGAGCTATATACAATAATACTCATCTACTCCATGCCTCTCCAATGTGAAAAAGCTCAAAATGTAGATATGTCAAATGCCCTTAGAAATGGAACAACTCTTTCACTAATCTAAAACATGCCGCAACCTGTGTATGCGTCCGCTCACAGTATACGCAAAGTCAAATTCACCAACTCTCAGCAAATTAAAAACTCAATAAAAACCATATATAAGGCTGGGAAGGGGAAAATATAAGTATGCCCAAAGGCAACGTGAGGTGGAGCTAAGTTTGAAAACAACTTGAGGGTTCTCATTCTCAAGAATACATCGGAAGTAAAAATACATCTAGATGGCCCGTATTAAGTGGGGTCCAATAAAATAGCCACTTAACACATCCTACAATCTAGAAATCAAATCCATCATAGAATAAAGTGGTAAATGTGAAAAGAGTCTTAAAGGACATGTGGTTCAAGCTCTCAGTGTATCAACACATCTACAGCAAGCTCAAACTCTGGAACCTACATCGGAACCCACTGTTAAGTAAAAGACTAACAACTCTATACGATGCATGACCATGATGTGTGCTCACATCGTTAATAACATCACAATAAAGAACAATGCTAAATAAATCTGCAAGTAAACATCTGGCACACAAATTGAGACAGAACAAGAAAAATGCCCAATAATCAAATAATAAATAAATAGATTTATGGATAAATAGATAAATAATAAATGCATCGGAATCAATAATACTATAATCATAAAACAATAATATAATTATACTATATAAGTACGCAGCTTACGAATAAATAACAGCACATATGCAAGTAAATTAATTAAGAAATAATAAATAAAGAAAAATACTCATAACATCAAAATATGCTAAATAATATGAATATGCATCTAAAATAATGTAGGGAGTCTTGAATTACTAAAAATGATAAAAAATAGACAAAATGGCTGAAAAGGAAACCGAGTCAACCTAGGCGAGTCAGATCGAGTCAAATTGAGTCGACTCAGAGTCAACTGCTAAACTAGGCCAAGTCGGGTTGGGTTGGACTCGGTGGACGTGGACACAGGTATCGGTCATGACCGTGGGACTGCTAGGTAGGTGAACACGGTCGCGGGCTGGGTAAACACGAACATGACTAAAGCGGGTAAAGGGCCCGACAGTCATTGGCATGCCCATCGCCAAAAAATGACAACGGTGGGGCGCCAGAGATCATTGTCGGTCCTGATCAATGGCCCAAGCGACGGGGGACATGGTGATAGTGGTGAGCGAGTGAGTCCGGCCGCCAGTTGACTAAAAAACGGCCAAAAAGGGGTGGAAATCGCCGCAAGGTGTGGAAATATTGCCTGCGGCGATCGCTATAATGGCGAGGGTTGGGGTTGTCCTCAAATAGAAGATCTCAACAAGGGAAAACTATCTGGATGGTCGGCCTCGTCGGAGGAGAGTCGTCGGCAACAAAAAATGGCCCAAAAAGTGGCAATAATGTCAGTAGAAATTGGCAAAGAAAATGTTGTCTTCGGTGATCAATGAGGTGGCGCTGGTGTTGGAGCTAGGGCATGGGTCGATAGCCAGCCACGAGGAGTATTAGGTATACGCTAATAACTCATGCTCTGTTGTCGCATAACTATAGCTATCATATGTATATCAGGTATACTCAACTCCATAATATGCTCATATAGCCATCTAGGCCTCATACTCATGGTCTGAAAGCTGAATTCACTCAAATTGTAAAACTCCAGCTTCGGGTTATGATTTTATCTGCTTGTAGTTTTGCCTGGTTTGGGCTAGTCTCAAGTCAATTAGAGCGAACTCGACTCAAACCAGTTTTTAGACTATGGGTATGGGGCCAAGATAGCCGTGTGAGAATGTTATGGTGAGCTGAGTATGCCCGACATGCAGATGATAGCTTCAATTATGCTATAGCAAAATATGAGTTATTAATGTATACACGAGGTATACAGATTCCTTTTATGTGTTAGCAATCTAGATCTAGGTCGTTGCAGCATTTAGTATCCGTTTAGGATTTTTAGGGTTTCTCATTTGCATGCATCTCAAGGATTTCAGGCTACCAGATTGCCCTTGTGGGCCTAGCTTGATTGCCCTTATCGGACGTTCAGACTCAAGTAACAAATAATAACTAACTCTAAATGATTCAAAATATATATATGATAAAACACTATAAAATAGAATACACACCGTAACATTAAAATGATATATTCTATAACTAATAATCCACCGATTTTGACCAATTCAGGTAAATAGATTCTTTTCCAATTTTTGATGAATCAGTCTGATCCATCAACTCCCTTCCAATCCGATTCAACATCCAATTCCAATTTTTGCAACTATGGTTCACGTCTGCCCTAGCTTCACCTAGTTATTTTTTCAGAGATTTTCCCATGATTTTAGATGATTTCCACGCCTAGCACCACCGCAACTTCAGCTTGCCGCCAGAGTCTCCGACCCACCCCTGGCCACCAAACCGGCAGCACCATGACTGGCACATGGCCAACTATTGTCCCATATCAGTCACCACTACCGGGGCCGCCATAGTTCCCACCGGCAACGTCTTTGTCTATCGGTATTCCACCGCCACCGCATTTGTTTGAGATCATCATTTTGAGACCACCTAGACCACCGCGGTGGCCACGATTAACGTCGGCGACGTCAGTGCACTCGACAGTGATTCCCTCGCTTTCCGGCTATTTTTCAACTAACCGACAGTCGGATTTTGCTAATCGCCACCAACATCATGTTCCTCGTTGCTTGGGTTATTGATCCCAACCAACAGCGACCCCAGCCTCATTGACGTCGGTATTTTTTGGTGATGGGCACCACTCGCCCCATTGAACCTGATTGCCTACGTTCACATCTGCCAGCCCGCGTTCGTGTCAGCATGCCGACCTTGTTCATCTACCCGCCAACCAATCTGCTTGCCCGTGTCCGTGTTCGCGTCCATTTGTCCAGACCAACCTAACTTACCCAGCCCACCAATTTATTTAACTTAGACCAAGTTGACTTGGCTAGACTCAGTTTGATTCAATTCAGTTAACTCGGTTCAGCTCATTTTCAACCCATTTTTGGCCTTTTTTCTACTGTTTTTGGTTCTAGAGTCTAAGCTCGCCGTAGATAAATATAAATTTAAAATTTACAATTTACAATTGAATAAAAATAAAAGAAAGGATAGAAAACTTTAGCAAATATGCATATGAGGTGGGGCAATAAAATTCACAAAAATAGAAATTTTAGGCTCTTGTAATTCTAAAATGAAAAAAATTTTGAAAATAGGAAGTAAAAATTCTAAAATCGTATCATTTTTTTTAAAGTCCATCCCCCTCACTTACCCAAGTCTCCAGCACACACATGACACAACGAACCTAACCTAGCCTTCTTCCTTATCAATAAAAAAATGCTATCAGTAAAGCATATTATCAAAATCTTATATTTTCTAGAAGTTGTAATACATTCTTTTATGCATTTTACAATATTTTTCTCTATTTCATATTCATATATAACTATTTTATAATATTACCCTTCAAGTTTTATATTTAAAAGAATAATTTCAATTACAATTTCATTTTTTATCAATACAATAGTAATAGAAAATTATAATATTTGAGAATTAAGTCTTATCTTGAGTTTGACAATTTTTAAAAATCTTAAAATAAATAAAAATATTAAATTAACTAATTAATAAATAACAAGTAAAGTGTATTATATTCTAAGATACAATAAATTTATGTAAAAAACTGAATAAATTGATATAAAAATAATATACAACCTGAGTAAAAAAAATTGCCGCACATCACCTGGGCCAGCGGGTAGTTCTCTAAAATTCTCTATATTTAAGAAAAAATTAAAGAATACAGAAGAAAGACCTAGCGAAACAATGCCTTTACGTTATTTATTACTAGCATATGAACCGGAATGATGCCAGGTGCCACTAATAATTTTACATATTGAATTTCTATTAAATAGCCAAAATTTACATAGTGATTTTTTACAAGGTTACTAACAACTACCCACACCTTATTTCTAAGAACTTAGTAATTTGTGAAAATAGTAATCTTATTTGGATAAATGAACAAAAAGATCTACTTATATCTCAGTTAAATCAGGTAGTTCTTCTAATGTATATACATGGTACAAGTGGCATAAAAGATCTGATTTCAGTAGGAGCTCCAAATAGTCAAAATTAATCAATTATTAATTTTTTGTCGCCACTCAAAATGGTAAGAAAATAACAAAAGATTGGGGATTTTGTAACATTTAATAAATGGTAAAGAAATTAATAAATGATTGTATACACATGAAAAATAGATAAAATAAATAAAATAAGGTCATAGCCCTCGTATCATTATACTTTGAAAGAAAGGCCCTTAATTCATCAATTTGAGGGACGGAGAACTTAATTAAGGAATAGTCCTTGATGTAGTAAATAAAGATTAAGGGACCAATTAGAGTTCTCTGGAAAGCTCGGTGAGAGGCTATGCCTAGGAGGACAAAACTTCAGAAAATTTATTCGCTGGTCTACTATGTAAGTATAATTCCTGGCTCGGTTGAGTCACCAGTTTAGTCGGGTTGGTAGAGTTGGGAGGCTAGATACATGTCTATACATGAGTAGGCTAGTCTTTTTTTACTCTATTTACATCGGTATAACTTGTTTATCTTAACTTAGTTGGTTCAGACGCATGGGCATGCTTAGTCATTTCTCTCAACACTAGCGAACAAGTTAGTCTTAATTCGACTTGTGCCGTTCTAGCCATTTCCTCTCAGTCTAGTTGAGTCGAATGGTTAAATATGTGTACATATACAGCGGGCTAACCAAGTCTAACTTGACTCATGTCAAGTGAATCCATATACTTGCAAGTTCCTTCAAATAGGGGGTTGGATCATCAACACGGACGGATTAACTAAACTCTGTAAGTATCCAAGGTTGGATTCTTGCATCAATACCATATTATATTGTGCTTATTATTCTGAGTTTTTATTGTGAGGGGTGGGGGGAGAATTCTTTTGTAAGAAGGGAGATCTTTGTTATTTTATACTCTTTAAATATTTTAATAAAAAATTAATTTTGTGCCAATTATATTTTTTATTTTTAATAGTTAATAATTAATTAGAGTTGTGAC
>JAURVB010002752.1:0-12033 GCA_033002965.1 Piper betle | reverse complement strand
ATTTTGGTTCACTTACATATTAGATTAACAATTTATATTTATTGTGATCGCTTGCAGAGTCATGGATATAAGATATGTTTTATTATTATTGTTTGTTAACTAAAAGGGCATGAGTGAAGAATGCAAACTGTGTTACCTAAAGCCACTTCAGGAACAAGCCAACTTGCTGTCAGCAGTTGGTGTAGAGACCATAATTCCCCATGCGTGCTGTCATAGGTCTGGTCTATAGGACGTGTCGGGGCTAGGGTTTGGTGGTTGTTCCTAGCGTTCCTGTGTTCCTAAGGGGTGACTGGGGTTGCCTTAGTGGTGGAAACAACTGGCCATGCTCAATCCGTGTTGGAGTTGAATGTAGATGAACCATGATGCATGTAGATGTGGAATGACCGAGCATTGTGGTCGAGCAAAGTATCGGTGACAGTGAGATCGACATATGCAGCGGGAATGGAGTATCAGGCATGTGGCTAGGTTCGAGCAGCAATAAACCTCAAGATGCTAATTTGGGTCATGAATTGGGCCTAGGAAGGTGCGGTTGACCGAGCACTAGGCTGGGAGTAGGGAGCAGGTTGGCACGAGCATCGGCAAGCTATGTCGAGCAAGTTACCGATCATGGATGAGAGCGTGGGGTGAGCAGCATGTACTGAGCAGCCTGCCATGCTTGGCAGAGTGGTAGCGAGCACAGCACGCGAATGCGAGCGAGCGCAGCGAGCAGGTGCGAATGGGCGCTCGGCGCGAGCGCGATGCTGAGCGCTGGTGCGCAAGCGCTAGCGACTGTGGGCGTTGGGCGAGCGATGTGGTGGTCCAGCGGTGGCGATGTCCAGGGTTTGCAACAGTGAACCAGTGATGGACCTGAGGTTGAATGCACGATCGAACTAGTGCTAGGGTTGAGCCAGGGGGCGAGACACAGTGCCTAGCAGTGCAGCTGGAGGTTTTGGCCAAAGTTAGTTGCTGGTAATGTATATCGGATCTTTGGAAAGATTACGGTATTCTATCCATATGCACGAGCAAGGATTCCAGCAATAACTTGGACGGCAGAGATGAAGAGCGTGGAGAATTGGACGCATGATCTACCGAGAGAATATCTTCAGGGCTTGGAGATAACTACACGGGAGTAAACTACAAAGAGGACGGATTCTTGGAGAAGTCTACCGAGACATTCAAGCAATCAAGGAGTTGTGCTTTTGAGTGACAGACTCTTTGTGCAAGGAGAACGCATTGGGTGAATTGTGGTGAAGCGCTACGTGGAGAAGTGCTTGCTGCGATCTAGGAAGGGAGACGGTGAAGTTGCTACAGCCAGGTCTTCGTATAGAGTTGGAACTTCACGGTGCAGGGGTGCCTTCATCGACCAGGGATCCAGGTACACAATTCTGCGTTCTACACAACCGAGTGCTTTTCAGGTTGAGTGAATTGCATGTAACAAGTCTATCCAGGGGGACGACTTGAGGGTTGTGGTGAGGATTATTTGTGAGCGGGGTTTCCTTTAATTCTCACGGTCTTCCTATCGGGAAAGAAGACCAACGTCGTTGGGGTTTGCATGTCCACGACGAACAGGTAGTCAGGGTGAGATTACTTGTAATCCTTTGTTCGAGTTTGCAATAAAGGTTGGAATAGGGGTTCCGTAATACTGGTGTGTCGACAATAGGGTTTGGTGTCGGGGCGGTTCTGCTGGATTCCAGAACTAGTCCATACCGTGTACTGGGTAGCAGGTAGTTGAGGTTGTCGATAGCGCTAAGGATCTGCTTGGCGTGGCGGTAGTCGCAAGTCGCGGCACTGCTGTGCGCGTGTGATCGGTATTGTGATTGAGAGATTGTTGTGCTGTGCCGGTAGCCGATAGGATTGCTGCGTGCGTGCATTGTTGCTAGTCGGGTGCAGTAGCAAGTCAGTGGTTGTTTATGTGAGTTTGCTGTTTACAGGCTACGTAGGGAACACGTTTCTGGTTGCGTACTTGTGGAGGGCTGGTATTTCCAGGGGAAATACGCCGCGCGTGGTGTCTTTTAGGGCGAAAAATTGTACCCTAGAGGAACCCCGTGACAGCAGGTATCAGAGCCAAGGTTTCAACCAAAGTTCGAGCATAGTGCAGGCAAAGTGCTAGGGTTCGGACCAGGTGTGATTCGGGCAGGCGTTTGTGCAACATAAACACAGCTTTCAGGGGAAGGCCTCCACACCATACCGGAGTATCATACAACAATGGATACACGTGCAGAAGCTCTGAGGGATAGAGTTGCAAGGCTGGAAGTGTTAGTAGGAGGGCCTACTGACCGTGAAGATGCACATACCATCTTCGACCGACTGCAGTCCCTAACTGAAGGGATGAGGGACTTGAGTGCTCAGGTTGGAGCACAAGCTGAATCCAGTCATGCAGGAGAGACGGCTGAGATGTTGGGACATCTTAGGGATGCATTCGAAGGCTTGCATACAGATGTGGAATTGCTGAAGCGAGGGTTTCTAGCGCAGTCTCAGCAGGGTAATGCTGACCGTGTGGCAGAAGGAGATAACTCAGTTCCGGGAAGGCTCAAGGTGCCAGAGCCGAAGAAGTTTGAGGGGAATCGATCAGCCAAGGATCTGGAAAACTTCATCTGGGACATGCAAGAGTATTTCACTGCCGTGAAAGTTCCCGAAGAAAGACAAGTTTCGATGGCCAGCATGTTTATGTCTGGGGATGCCAAATTGTGGTATCGTACTCGCACCGAAGAGGGAGAAAGTGCTGGACGTCCCAGAATAGAAACTTGGGAGCTACTGAGGAAGGAGCTTTGGGAGCAGTTTTTGCCAACCAACACTACCTGGGTGGCAAGGGATCGACTCAAGAAGTTGAGACAAACAGGCACAGTACGGGAATACGTCAAGGAGTTTAGCTCGTGTCTCTTGGACATCAAAAATATGTCTGAAGATGATAAATTGTTCAATTTTATCAGTGGTTTGCAGCCATGGGCACAGGTAGAACTGAAACGATAGAAGGTACAAGACTTACCCGCAGCGATGGTAGCAGCAAATGCTTTGGTGGATTTCAAGACAACTGCTGGGTCTAAGGATGAGGATCCGACCCAGAAATCCAAGGCTGGCCGAGACCATCAGCGTGAGCACAAGGTGAAGTCGTCCAAGCCGAAGAAGAAGAAGAAGAACTTCAGCTTTAGGGTAGTGGACAACACTCGGGTTACTGATGTGAAAAAGTCCGGTTGTTTCTTGTGCAATGGGCCGCACAGAGCTAAGGAGTGTCCGACTAAAGGCAAGATCAGTGCTTTGGTGGCAGCTGCAGACGGAGACCAGGGGGATCCAGGTCCTTCTGCCCGAGCGTCAACCCTTCAGATACTCGGGGCTATTCGAGCTGGACAGGCAGCTTCAGGGGGAGCTGATTTGATGTATGTGCCGGTGGTAGTGAATGGGAGGAAAGTTTCGGCCTTAATTGATACTGGTGCGACGCACAGTTTTGTCTCTAAGGGGATGGCTATGAGACTTGGGCTGAAAATAGGAATCAACACAAGCAAGATCAAAGCGGTGAACTCGCAAGCTAGACCCGTGGATGGAATTTCCAAGAACATCAGGATACGCTTGGGAGAGTATGAGGGGAAGCTGGACTTAATGGTGATCGAAATGGATGATTTCGACCTCATTCTGGGCAATACCTTCATGCGAACTGCTGGAGTGGGAGTGTTCCCACAGCTTGGAGGAATCTTGATGATGGACAAGGCAGGTGCAAGCTTTGTTCACTGTCAAGGAGGACCTTCGAGGGTCGAGGATCGCACTTTCGGTGAACAGCAGCTGTCGGCAATGCAGCTGGCTAAGGGGTGCAAACGGGGTGACTTGACCTATCTTGCTGCGATAGTTGAGACCAGTCCGGATCATGTGGTGGTGGTGCCGGATTTTCTGAGTGGGTTACTAGAGGAGTATTCTGACGTAATGCCGCCAGAGTTGCCAGATGGGTTACCTCCCAAACGTTCGGTCGAACACCGGATCGAGCTGGAGCCAGGGACTAGAGCACCAGCGAAGGCGCCATATCGAATGTCGCCGAAGGAACTCGCAGAGCTGAAGATCCAGCTAGGGGAGCTGCTGGATTCAGGGAAGATTCAGCCATCATGTGCACCGTATGGAGCACCTGTTCTTTTCCAGGAGAAGGCAGATGGTACTTTCAGGCTATGTGTCGATTACTGGGGTTTGAACAAGGTGACGATAAAGAACAAGTACCCAGTTCCGCTTATAGCTGACTTGTTTGACAGGCTGAGTAAGGCGAGAGTCTTTACGAAGTTGGACCTGAGGTCGGGGTACTGGCAAGTCCGGATTGCACCGGATGATATCCCGAAAATGACTATGGTTACGAGGTATGGGTCTTTTGAATTTCTCGTAATGCCATTTGGACTGACAAATGCTCCAGCTACGTTTTGCAACTTGATGAACGATGTGTTCAGAGACTTTATTGATAAGTTCGTAGTTGTGTATCTGGATGATATAGTCGTGTACAGTGAGACCGAGGAGGAGCACTGGGGTCACTTGAAACAAGTTTTGGGACGGCTAAGGGAACAACAGCTTTTCGTGAAGAAGGAGAAATGCGAGTTTGGCCTAAGGGAGATCAACTTCCTAGGGCATCGAATTGGCCATGGTGAGGTGCGAATGGGGGAATCCAAGGTGAAGGCCATAGTGGATTGGCCTGAGCCAACGAAGGTGATAGAGTTGAGAAGCTTCCTTGGTTTGGCCAACTATTATAGGAAGTTTATACATGGTTACAGCCATGTGGTGTCGCCGTTGACTGATCTACTGAGAAAGAATCAGCCATGGGCATGGTCGGGACCGTGCCAAGCAGCTTTTGAGCAATTGAAGGCAGCGATTTCATCTGAGCCGATATTGAAATTGCCAGATTTCAATCAACCGTTTGAAGTTGTGACGGATGCTTCAGACAGAGCCGTGGGAGGAGTACTACAACAGGGTGGACACCCGATAGCTTTTGAAAGCTGGAAGCTGAAGGAAGCGGAGACGAGATACTCAGTTCATGAGAAGGAGATGCTCGCAGTAGTACATTGTCTCAGGGTTTGGCGTGTGTACTTATTGGGATCAAAGTTCGTGGTGATCACTGATAACGTTGCTAACACCTTCTTCAAGACCCAGAAGAAGTTGTCTCCTAGACAGGCAAGGTGGCAAGAGTTTCTGGCCGAGTATGACTTTGAATGGTTACACCAGCCGGGTAGATCCAACCAGGTGGCGGATGCACTGAGTAGGAAGAACTTGGAGATGGTGGCGGCCTTGACTGAAATTGAAACCGAGCTACTGGGGCAAGTCCGGGAGTTAGCACAAAGAGATCTTGAGTACCGGAAGCTGGTTGATAGGATCAGTGAGGGACTGATTCGGAAGTATTGGCTTGATGACGGGATAGTCTATGCTAGTGGGGGTCGACTTTATATTCCTACTGGCAGACTTAGACGAAAGCTTATGGAGGAGTCCCATGATACCCAGTGGGCAGGACATCCAGGTAGGGACCGGATGTACGCACTCATGTCACGAGTGTACTATTGGCCTAGGATGGAGGCTGATATAGAAGCTTTCGTGAAGTCCTGTTTGGTGTGTCAACAGGACAAGGTGGAACGAAGACTAGAGGCTGGTTTGCTGCAGCCTCTACCCACACCGACGAGGCCGTGGAGTTCGGTATCATTAGACTTCGTGTCAGGGTTTCCCAGGGTGAAGGGAATGTCTTCAGTGATGGTAGTAGTGGACCGATTTTCCAAGTATGCCGTGTTTTCCGCAGCACCACATGCGTGCTCAGCCGAGATAGCTGCGGAGTTGTTCTTCAAGAACGTGGTAAAGCACTTTGGAGTGCCGGTAGATTTAGTGAGTGATCGGGACGGCAGATTCACGGGTAGATTCTGGACGTGTTTGTTCGGGTTGCTGGGGAGCAAGCTGAACTTTTCTACTGCCAATCACCCTCAGACTGACGGGCAGACTGAGAGGACGAATGCCTTACTTGAGGAGTATTTGAGGCATTTCGTCACAGCCAGCCAGACGAACTGGTTGGAACTTCTTGATGCGGCGCAGTTTAGTTATAATCTGCATCGTTCTTCAGCAACGGGATTGAGTCCTTTCGAGGTTGCAACAGGCTATCAGCCTCTGACACCACAGGAGGTAGCTCTACAGGCACGTGGAGTGAAGTGTCCAGCTGCTTACAGGTTTGCTAGGGATAGGCAGGACTTGTATGAGGACGCAGTGGACTCGCTAGCCAAAGCAACACGCCAGATGAAAAGATATGCGGACCTGAAAAGGAGACCGTTATCGTTCAGCGTAGGGGACCAAGTAATGCTGAAGCTTACGCCTCAGATCTGGAAGAAGATCAGACGTACCGAGGTGCACAGGTCATTGGTGCAGCGGTACGACGGTCCTTTTGAGGTGGAGAAGGTCGTCGGGAATGTAGCATACCGGTTGAAGCTTCCCGAGAGGTATAAACTCCATCCGACCTTCCACGTTAGCTTTCTCAAGCCATTCCACGAGGATGTGGTCAATCCGAGAAGAGCTCGTCCTAAGAGAGCTCCACCGACAGTCCGGCAACTGTATGAGAAGAAGGTGGGGAAAATTTTACAGCACAGACGTGTTGGCCAGGGGGCCACCAACGAGAGGACGGAGTATCTAATAAAGTGGAAAGGGGAGCCGAGAAGCGAGGCTAGCTGGGAGCGTGAACGGGACTTGTGGCAATTTGAGAGAAGAATCAAGAAGTATTGGGAAGGACTTAACCCTCCGATGAGGACATCGGGTCTCATTGGTGGGGGAGGACTGTCACAGGTCTAGTCCATGGGACGTGACGGGGCTAGGGTTTGGTGGTTGTTCCTAGCATTCCCGTGTTCCTAAGGGGTGACCGGGGTTGCCCTAGTGGTGGAAACAACTGGCCATGCTAATCCGTGTTGGAGTTGAAGGTAGATGAACCATGGTGCACGTAGCTGTGGAATGACCGAGCATTGTGGTCGAGCAAAGTATCGGTGACAGCGAGTATCGGCATATGCAGCGGGAATGGAGTACCGGGCATGTGGCTGGGTTCGAGCAGCAATAAACCTCAAGATGCTAATTGGGTCGTGAATTGGGTCCAGGCAGGTGCGGTTGACCGAGCACTAGGCTGGGAGTAGCGAGCAGGTTGGCACGAGCATCGGCAGGCTATGTCGAGCAAGTTACCGATCATGGACGAGCAGCGTGGGGCGAGCAGCACGTACCGAGCAGCCTGACCGTGCGTGCGCGAGCGGTAGCGAGCGCAGCGTGCGTGGTGCGAGCGAGCACAGCAGGCGCGAGCGCGAACGTGCGAGTAGCTGGCGTGAGCAGCGGTAGCGAGCGCTAGGCAAGCGCGATGCCGAGCGCTGGTGCGTGAGCGCTAGCGACTGTCGGGCGTTGGGCGAGCGATGCTGTGGTCCAGCGGTGGCGATGTCCAGGGATGGTACCTGAGGTTGAACGGACGATCGAACCAGTGCTAGGGTCGAGCCAGGGGGCGAGACACGGTGCCTAGCGGTGCAGCCGGAGGTTTTGGCCAAAGTTAGTTGCTGGTAATGTATATCGGATCTTTGAAAAGATTACGGTATTCTATCCACATGCACGAGCAAGGATTCCAGCAATAACTTGGACGGCAGAGATGAAGAGCGTGGAGAATTGGACGCGTGATCTACCGAGAGAATATCTTCAGGGCTTGGAGATAACTACACGGGAGTAAACTACAAAGAGGACGGATTCTTGGAGAAGTCTACCGAGATCAATCAAGCAATCAAGGAGTTGTGCTTTTGAGCGACAGACTCTTTGTGCAAGAGAACGCATTGGGGTGAATTGTGGTGAAGCGCTACGTGGAGAAGTGCTTGCTGCGATCTAGGAAGGGAGACGGTGAAGTTGCTGCAGCCAGGTCTTCGTATAGAGTTGGAACTTCACGGTGCAGGGGTGCCTTCGTCGACCAGGGATCCAGGTACACAATTCTGCGTTCTACACAACCGAGTGCTTTTCAGGCTGAGTGAATTGCATGTAACAAGTCTATCCAGGGGGACGACTTGAGGGTTGTGGTGAGGATTATTTGTGAGCGGGGTTTCCTTTAATTCTCACGGTCTTCCTATCGGGAAAGAAGACCAACGTCGTTGGGGTTTGCATGTCCACGACGAACAGGTAGTCGGGGTGAGATTACTTGTAATCCTTTGTTCGAGTTTGCAATAAAGGTTGGAACAGGGGTTCCGTAATACTGGTGTGTCGACAATAGGGTTTGGTGCCGGGGCGGTTCTGCTGGATTCCAGAACTAGTCCATACCGTGTACTGGGTAGCGGTAGTTGAGGTTGTCGATAGCGCTAAGGACTGCTTGGCGTGGCGGTAGTCGCAAGTCGCGGCACTGCTGTGCGCGTGTGATCGATATTGTGTTCGAGAGATTGTTGGGCTGTGCCGGTAGCCGATAGGATTGCTGCGTGCGTGCATTGTTGCTAGTCGGGTGCAGTAGCAAGTCGGTGGTTGTTTATGTGAGTTTGCTGTTTACAGGCTACGTAGGGAACACGTTTCTGGTTGCGTACTTGTGGAGGGCTGGTATTTCCAGGGGGAAATACGCCGCGCGTGGTGTCTTTTAGGGCGAAAAATTGTACCCTGGGAGGAACCCCATGACACGTGCGAGGTGGGCACATGCAACTGAATCCTCCCTCAAAATTATTGCATATACCTGATGTACACCGGCTTTTTATCTTCACACTCGTCAATATCTGAAAATAAGTAAATTAACTCCACAGCAAACAAATCAATGCGACCAAATTAAATGCACAACATAAACAAAACACAAGATCATCCCTCCTCTCATAAATCAAATCCCTTATCTAATTTTGTATATGGAGTTCAAATTATATATAGGGTACACAAGGCATGGCACCTTTTTAGTATATATTAACCAAAGTAGGAAGAAATTATCCGTGAGGAATACGTAAAAGTACATGGCATCCGCCAGGGAGGTAAGGATTGCCTTGGAAACCATCCAAACAACGACAAAGGTACCCAACTCCCCCAACGAGTCGTAGCATGTACTAAAACCAGCACAAGCATTATCAGCGCTTGCTCGAGCTTGAGCGCAGGTACCATCCCCAAGCGCCCAGTCCAACACCCTGGGGAAGCTCGTCTTCACCTCGTCATCAAAATCCACACGCCGGAGTTGCTCAGAAGAGAAATTGTAACTTTTGGGTATCCAGTAAAAAGGCGTAGCTGCAGGTGTTGAAGCACCCAATCCCAGTGTGGTGGTACTTCCTCTCAAGTCTAAGCTCAAAACTACGAATCCCCTTGAGTATGGAGGTCTGGCAGCAACCGATCCCCGTGCGCGAGCCGTTGATCAGACCATCCTCGCTATCGTATAGAGAGATGCAACCGCTGCTGAAGTCCCGACCCCTTGAGCCCTTGATGATGAAGGCCACTGTGTCGCACCCAATGGCCGTGAACTTGTTGTGTGACTCCGAGAATGTGAAGGGCACATCCAATCCATGGTTGTGTCCCCGCTCTCCCACCTAGATTTGGCCCCGGACGAGTAGCACTCCCATGCCATACCCGTCGATCCTAACATGCCCGTCTAGAGACACATCATGGATCTCGTAGAGTACGTTAGTGTAGGGTTTTGAAGGGCTATATGCTTGGCTGCAGTTGACGACGAAGCTCTGGTTGAAGGCGCAGTCGGGTGTGTTGCCGAAGGGGTAGGGGATGTCGACGCCGCCGCATTTTCTGTTGCAGCCCGGCTTCGACATCGCTGGGGACGATGTCGTTGAGGTTGTCGGCGTTAGCCAGCTTATGAGGAGAAGGACAAGCAGTTGAAGTAGTGAAAGCATGATCAGTGCTCTCCCCATGATTGATTAGTGTGGGCTGGAGTTGGGGTTGGTGTATAGTATTGTAAAGAGAGAAAACTTCATCTGTTGATTGGATCAAATAATGGAACCCGTCCTCTTCTATTGTATACGGAGGATACAATATTATCATTTTCAATCCATATATAGCCGCTTGATAATTGAAGGGTTGTCTTGGGCTACGGTAACGCACATTGAAGATTGACGTGGACAAGACCACACGCTCCTGACTGGAGGGACACATGTTAGAAATGCTGCAAACAAATCGGGGCTCTGTCTATATTGACGAGTGTGGAGTAGTTTTGATGAATGTAAATATAAATCTAATAACTTTAATTTAATCCCACTTATAATATTTTAGTGTATAATATTAAATATATTAGTAGAAATGTATATATATATATATTGATGTTAATTTAGTTAACCAACTTTATTACATATGCCCGTTATGTTATAATAGGGCTATGTTCTCGTGGAGATTTTGCCACCATTGTTGATATGAATTTGGATGATAGTCGCAAGGAAGCTTCTTGTAACGACCCAGCCATTTGTCAAAATATTGTGGGCCTAGCTGGCCAGGTGTTACTCACAATTAAGCAAATATGACTAACATTTTTATTTAACAAAAACGTATATAAGATCCCACAGTCTTAGACCGTTTCCCAATAGCCACACTTATTTCTCAAATAAATAATAAAAGGAGTCCTCATATTTATTTTGTTTCATGCCTTGGTTGTCAATCACCTACTTTCGTATTTGCACACATGCGGAGGCAATTCCGCGTTAGTGATTACAACACTAAGTAGTATAGTAGATAAAAAAATCAAGTACATTCCACTATTTCCTTATGTTTATTTTAATATGCGGTGGAGCGATTCCGCTATACTCCAAAACAATGCGGAGGAGGTATCCGCTGTGATCCGCAAACCCCGGCCGTAGCCCTTTTGTGGGGAGGCTACCACTACCGTCTCCAGTGCCCGTGTCTCACACACCCCGGCCGTAGCCTTTGTGGGGTAGCTATCACTGCACTCAGGTGATTGCTGCGCCCCATTTGTGGGGGAAGCTCTCACTACCAATTCTAGTGTTAGTGCCTCGTACACCCGCCCGTAGCCTTTTTATTGGGAAGCTATCACTGCACTCCAGTGCCAGTGCCTTGCACACCCCGCCTGTAGCCTTTTATTGGGAGGCTATCACTGCACTCAGGTGATTGCTATGCCCCGTTTGTGGGGAAGTCTCACTACCAACTCTAGTGTC
The DNA here is from genome assembly GCA_033002965.1 of Piper betle. Lineage (NCBI taxonomy): Eukaryota > Viridiplantae > Streptophyta > Magnoliopsida > Piperales > Piperaceae > Piper > Piper betle. The sequence goes on along the minus strand of JAURVB010002752.1, from coordinate 991 downwards.
AGTGCCTCATACACCCCGGCCGTAGCCTTTTTATGGGGAGGCTATCACTACACTCAGTAATTGCTACGCCCCGTTTGTGGGGAAGCTCTCACTACTAATTCTAGTGCCAGTGCCTCACACACCCCGGCCGTAGCCTTTTTATGGGGAGGCTATCACTGCACTCCAGGTGCGATGGAGGAATCGTTGTGCCTCGCTCACCCCGGCCGTAGCCTTTTTATGGGGCGGCTATCACTACTCCAAAACAATGTCGATGCATTACACAATTGACGCACATAATACGACCCCGTGTCAGACTGAATCAATTCTTTGACCCCGGTTGCACTCTGTGCATGGGGGTCAAATCTGGGCTCAAGGCCGACCAAGGCTACCAACAAGGAAAATACGATGTTCTACCTATTATACGTACATGACTTGTGATTTCGTCTGACTGTGACCCGTGAACCTTAATCTGAATGAGGGCATAAAATTATACATTAGTATAATTTTATTTTGCATGAACCTACATGCAACTTACATGACTAATATACTATCAATTTTAAATGATGTAATTAGTTCATGTTAGTCTTCATTCCTTATTAAATTTTCAGCAATTCTAATGATAATTAATTATTAATTATCATTATCCAAATCCCCATTATCTAATTGATAATTTAATTATTAACATGTCCATTTACAAAACAACTAAGCAATCGACAAGAACCTCATGTATAAGACACTGGAGATCTAGCAACTTGGCAGGGCATCTTCAACAAACCTTGCATGCAAGAATCCTAATGGAAACAAATAAGATGAGAGATAAAATACTCACACAGTAATGGGGAGGTCGCTTGCGATGGAGATGAGGGATGAAATACTCCCTCCTCATGCATATATATATACTTCAACCATTCCCTCCATTAAATTCTCATACCCATCATCCCTTCGTATTCCTTAGGTTCAACGAGCCCCTTAATTAAATTCTCACACCCCATCATCCATTGGTATTTCCTAT